>WHUZ01000187.1:0-41521 GCA_015179045.1 Kalaharituber pfeilii
AATGCTTAATGTACTCAACATGCTTAACATACTTAACATGCTCCATGTATTCTACAATTCCAAGTCTCATATGTGTGCCCAATATACCCAATGGTATGAAGATAGTCAGTTCACTCAATTTGGCAATATCGCAGCATGACTGAACTGCCCTGGTTAGTACATTATAGAATTGAAATTAAGTTTATAGTATTAAAAAGGGGTGGAGCCAGATATGTACTGGGCTCTCCTTGAGTTACTGAATTGAGTGCTGGTGAGGTTGCTTGGGCCTCCATTGGGTCTCGTATAGGTTGCTAAATTCGGAGGTGATTCTACAGAACGAGGGGTTAGAAAGTCGCTCATACTAAATTTCAGTTGCAGGTTAGGTGTAGGCCAGAGGTATTTTCTTTCAAACTTTGGCATGTGGCATGAATTAAACTCAAGTTGGCTACTTGTTTTCTATCCTAGCATGGGTATATCTAATGCTACTCACAAATGGGTTTTTTTTTTGGCGATGCCAACTAAAAGTGCTTTGACGCTAGCCTAAATAAAAATCAGTAAGATATACATTATACATATTTTGCTTTTTATCATATTGTGGCCATTGCTTTATACCCGTGCACATTTTGTCTATATGAAATATGCTAAAACTGGCTCATCGCGAGTGCTTATAAAGTTGATTGAAAATAAAGTCCTTGTACCTATAGAAAACAGCCCATTTCGTATATGTCAAATACGTCTGAAAATTGCTATCACTATAGTCTGGCATTACCGCTAAACTGAAACCACTGAAATACTACTGACAAGTTTCTCCTGTCAAGCCTCTGCCGTTTACAGCTTGAGAAACTACTGTTACCCTAAACTGGTAGTATCCGTTAGCAGCACCAGCTCACCGCCACATGACAATTGGAGCTCAGCTTGTACTCTTGCATTGGTATAGCTATATATATCTAATGCTGAAATGGCTGGTGAGTTTATCTGCAAGAAAATTTTTCATGTCCCAAGGTATTATATGCATCAGATGCACCAATGCCATAGGACGTCAGCTGCTTTACACAGTGACATACCCTTTTTACATACAGGGTCCGGATGCCACTCTGAATCGGCTCACCTCTGCAACGGGGGAGTATTTACTGTGGTATCCAGTGATTCGGAATTTTTATATTATACATTACAAATTTAGAGGTATATTATTAACTACAACCCGGACAACCCTATATTGTAAACTCCAGCTTTCAAGTGTCTTCATTCTGAACTACAAATCAATTTTACCTCCGTTCTCAACAACAGCTTCGATCGGGTTATGTTTTCAACTACATGTTGAATTTGCTGATGTTTTCAATGTTCCGACACAAACTGTATTATGTTACTGAAGTTGAAATTCCTTGTAGACACAGCATGTCGGATGTTCGACCTTAGAAACGTTAGATCTCCTTCTCAATGTACACTATCTTTCATAGTGTTATAGAATGTTCTATTAACGTAAGTAATACAAGACTCCCAAAATACGAAATTCGGGATATTCGACGTGTACAATAAGTACAAGTTCGTGCCTTATTTTCAGTCCGATGTAGTGGTTACTAAGCAACCTTTTATAAATATAATAGATGATATTGTACTTATAGTCACTTGGATAGATATTTCCGCCTCTTATTCACAACACGGCATACTTTCAATACAAGACATAAAGACTAGGAGACAATAAACAATCATGAAAGTAAGAAATAGTAATAAAGGAGGAAGAAACAAGTAGAAAGTGACACAAAGTAGACACAACACATGGTTTCACCATCAGTTTGCAGAAAACAAGACATTAAACAACTAGAGACAAGAGATAATTAGGAACAAGAGAGAAAAGGACATATCAGAGAACATGCAGAGAAAAGGAGGTGACAGAGATAAAGAAATCAAAAAAATGAGAAAAGCCGGGAAAGCAAAGCCAGGAAAGCAAAGCCGGGAAAGCAAGGCCTGATATAATGTGTCGGTACAGTGCACTAGTCCTGATACTGCGTATCCTGCTCAGTGGACGTATTACTTTGGGCTGGGGTTGCCTGTCGTA
Source organism: Kalaharituber pfeilii (assembly GCA_015179045.1). Lineage (NCBI taxonomy): Eukaryota > Fungi > Ascomycota > Pezizomycetes > Pezizales > Pezizaceae > Kalaharituber > Kalaharituber pfeilii. The sequence goes on from WHUZ01000187.1 coordinate 2,036, forward strand.
TAGTGGTAGGCTGATCCCTACAGAGGCAGCAATTGAATAGCCGCTCTCTTAACTCTATTTCATACTGATCCATATTGCCCACCACACTATACACCATCATCTCCTAGTCTATAGGCCTTGTTTTTCAGAGAAGCCAATCCTTCACCTCTGCCTTTACATTCACCACAATGAGATCTTGGACCTGGTCTGAATGGTCCTCCCAGGCCTTGATAAGGCAGTCGTAAATGGCTTGCCGCATGTTAGTAACCCTCCTTGTAATGTCGGATTTGTACTTACAAAAGGCAGTTTCAAATTTGAACTCAATGCTGGTTTGGTTGAAAGTTCCAAGACTCCATGCCTTTAGACAATGCTGTATCACGCTGGCTACCAGGCAGATGAATTGTTTGTTTATTCTATCTAGGAATTCGGGGTCAATATTGCCCCGCATTTTTGTACCCACAAAGTACTTATTCCAGATTAGCTCAATAATTTCTTCGGTTATGAACTGATTTTCCATTCTCTATGAGAGTAAGCATCACTTCAACCACTTGTTGCGTTAGAGTATCTACCATATGACATTTCCCCTCATATACAAAATGGTCATGGAGTAGCAACTCCTTCACTTTGGTGACTTTTGTCTCTGCTGAGAGATGGTTAAGTTCATACAGATTCATCACTATATCTCAGCATTCATATACCAACTGTAATCTCACTCTCGAATAGATGCTCTTGAGCTACAGGATGTCAGCAATTATTCTAGTCCTGTTGGAATAAGATGTATTAACTTACATGTGAATCAATGGGTTTAGTTTTAACTTTATACTCACCTAGCCTATCCCGAGCCATACCCCATGATTCTTCAAGCATGTCTACTACTTCACCAGCACTTAATAGTGGACGATCGAAAAGTGTTAAATTCCTGATAATCTCCTCCGTCCGGATTGCTAACCCTTGATATGTGGCTGGAATGCTGGAAAATGCTTGAGATCAGACCCCTCTATGAGATTGTCATTGAAGTGGGTTGTGAGAGTTAATCTCTACCCCAGAATCTTGTTGAGATTCCTCTGCATTGGATTCCGGCTCCTCTTTGTCGTTGAGATCTTGACTTAGGTTCTCTATTCCCTAATGTCTACCGTCATCGCTTGGATCACATTCATCCAGAATTATCTATCAAATAAGTGAGTTTAAGGATTTATCAAGAGATAGAGCATTTTAAACTCACCTGTGTGATCAGTCTTTTATCTGTTGCTTTTTTGACCGTAATATGAACCTTCGATTTCTACACTATTTTCGCAGAAGATTGTTGCTTCTTGGACTTCTTTACTGGCATACCGTCATCATTTGTCTTGGCTGTCCTTCTAGTGGATATGCTACTAGACATTTCAGATATTGAATTAAGTTTGGTAGTAGATGAGAGGAAAAGAGAAGAATAATAAGGAGCAAACAGAGACTAAGTGGAATGGGTAGAGTACAAGAGAAAAGATTATATCCCTTGAGAGTATCCAAACTCTTCGGCCTAGGGTTAAGATTTAGTTACTTTTATACATTTAGAAGACACGTTAGGTACTAATGAGGGGCAATGATTTATAACATATATATATATAAGTAAAGAGTTTGCCACTTGATTAGATTTGCCTATGTTACTGGCACATCGATAGCTTATTGATCTATAAGTACCTGAACCTCACCCCCGCGAGATTGCTGACACACAGGAGCATCGACTGGCGCCTGAACTGCTCATCGACTGGCCCCTAAATCTCGAGCCCATGAGGTTACCCATACGAAGGCACATCGACACCTCATCGATCTATAGGCAGCTGAACCTCGCGCCCACGAGATTGCTGACACGCAGGCACATCGACTGCCGCCTGAACTGCTCATCGACTGGCCCCTGAATCTCGCCCCTGCGAGGTTGCCCGCATGAAGGTATATTAAAAGCTCATCAATCTATAGGCATCTGAACCTCGCACCCGCGAGATTACTGACATACATGTGCATCGACTGGTGCCTAAACTGCTCATCGACTGGCCACTGAATCTCGCGCCCACGAGGTTGCCCGCACGAAGGCATATCGAAAGCTCATCAATCTATAGGCCCCTGAATCTCGCGCCCGCGAGGTTGCCTGCATGAAGGCACATCAACAGCTCATCAATCTATAGGGACCTGAACCTCATGCCCGCGAGATTGCTGACACACAGGGGCATCGACTGGCACCTGTTCTGAACCTTGTACCCCTGAGCTTGCCTACACGAAGGTGCATTGACAGCTCATCGACAGACACCTGAACCTCGCACCCACAAAGTTGCTGGTACAAAGCCGCATCGACATCCTCCTCCATCTCACGCTCGCGAGGTTAACAGCATGGCACGCCGCGCACCCATTGGTCATCGACAGGCGCCTGAACCTCGCGAGGCTGGCAGCGCTACATCTCGCACCCGCAAGATTGCTACCACGGTACATGGTACATCGATAGGTTTCAACCTCCTACCTACGAGCTCGCTGGCGCTCAATGCATGCAATGTCACTAGATCTGCACCTTGCGTCATTCTCCCACTCGCCAGCCCAGCATGTGGATCTGAAACCTATTAATTCCAGACCGACCTCTTCTCACACAACTCTGCATGCTGGTACTTACCTCCCCTCAGCCAACTTCACGTACGTGAGGTAGATTATATGCATCCGTTTGTAGCCTGCACTGCCGTCTCAACTATATAGTCTCTATAGTCACGTGACTCACTGGCTCCCCTCTTCAGCTTTCTATCACGACTGCGCAGCTTCGCAGGATACCGCAAGGTCTATATATACTTTTCATTGCCGCATTGACCTCTACTCTGGGGTAACACAGCTTACACTCCCTTGCCCTACTCATAGGAACTAATCTACTTTCCAATACCGTCTCCTAATTAGTATTCCGTTACTAGCTATAGCATTCCGATATACATATATTTTGTCTTATAACCTGCCGTACATTTGTAGATCACAACTCAACTATACAGGACCTAGCGAGTTACATTTTTTTTTTTTTTTTTTTTTTATTTCATTACTCGCATGCCGCCCTGTGGGCTATGGCGAGGTATATATTAAAGGAAAAAAAAAGCATAACACACTAACTACATTAACTACATGTGATTCCCAAGGTATTCAAAGTGATTCGGGTGGGGTGAGGAGATGTATCGAGCCTACTTCTTCTCTCTGTCCTGCTCGTACGTCTCCGAATGCAACCATCTTCCTCCAAGCCTGACCTTCCTAGCCTCCCTCTGTATCTTTAGGTATAGAACCACTGAACTTGTCTTCTTTCCTTCATCTATCAAAGTGGTCTTTTTCCGGAGTCACTTGATGCCCGTTGTCTCGCCTAACTCCTTATTGTCTGATTCTAGCCATTTCCTTACCTTGTCGAGGTCTTTTCTCAAGGCGACGCCATGTATGACGAGGCTGTATGTCTTTGTCTAGAGTCGTTCGGGGCGGGGGCGGGGGCGTAGGCTAAGTCGGGGGAGGTTTGTGCTGGGTGTCAGGGCCGGAGTCGTGGTCGGCGTTGTGGGTGGAGCTGTGGAAGCCGCCGGAGAGTAAGCTTGTGTTGTCTGGGACACCGGCTTCTTTCCCTTCCTCTTCCTCCTAGGGGGGGCCGGTTGTAGTGGTGTCGAGGGGCTAAGCCCCAGTGGCTGTGTCGGTGTTGGTACCGCCGGGATTTCTATCGGTGGCAAGGTCACTGGAATGTCTAGTGTCCTGATGGGGCTAAGCCCCAGTGCCTGTATCTGTAGCGGGACCGGTTCCGTCTGTATGCTCGTGATGGGGGTGAGCCCCAGTGGCTGTGGTTGCTGTGAGCGAGTTACATGTAAGACTTCCATAAATATGGTTATTTATCCCGAACTGTTGTTAGTAGATGTCCGCATGCACTTTCCCATACTGGTACTCTTCGACGCTGCTCCAGACATCATGCAGATCTTGTTAATTCAAATTACTAGTATTCATATGCATTTTTATCGCATATAGGCTACAAAATTAGTTTGGAGTTGGAACGAGAACATTTGAGATTTTGGTGACCAGCTAAGTAACAGCCGCCTATCATTTCATTCATAACCATACCATAAACTATACAAATGAAGACAACTACGCAGATAGCTTCTAGCAACAAACAGAAAAAGAGTATACTAAGAAACATACATTGAAATTTTAAAGGCTTAAACCATTTAGCCACCAACAGCTAACCCACGTACAAGACTACCACTACCCGAGAACCCAAGCAGAGATTCAAAGAAATAAAAAATGTAAACATAGTAAATTCAAAATTACTATAATGAAACAAATGTCATGGTAAAGTAAACCTGATATAGCACTAGTACATTAGCATATATGAAAGCAAGAAAACAAAAATGCAAGCAAAACTATTCAATTTTGTATACAAATACCAAACCAAATCAGATCAAACCAATCCTCCAGCATCACTCAATCTTCCTCGCTCTTCGAATCCACCACAGTGATAGGGGCCGCATTATCTCCGGAATTATCTCCCTCCGAGTCACTTGCTCTTGGACCCAATACTGCTACTACCGTTGTTTAGCTTACAGGATTTTGTCACCTTGAAGCCTGAATTTTTTGTCGTATACGTGAGAAATTTAATGAGAATTTGGTGACTTCAAACTTTTTGGCTTGGCTTTTACTTCCGACAACTGTAGGAGGACGGCTTGTCGGAGTGGCGTGAGTTGGAGTAGAGCAACTTGTGGGGGTTGTTGGTTTGCATACAGTGGCCGAAATAACCTCTGAATCGGAATCTTCATTACTTTGTAGCCTTTACCTCTTTGCCATAGGCTCGAAATCTGGATCTCTGAAGAGATCGTCTACTTCTTCTAATCCTAGTTGACTGTTTGGTATGACGGTTGCGGCTTGTTTAGCTGAATCAGCTTTGCGGCGCAGATTTTTTCTTATAGGAGTTTTCTTCTCCTTCATTTGTAGGGTTGCTGGGATTTCTGAACCGCGCTTCTCCTTCTTCGCACGACTCTTCTTCTCCATATGATCCTCCTTCTCTACACGATCCTCCTTCTCTGCACGACTGTCCTCTGCATGACTCTCCATCTCCATACCACTCTCCTTTTCCGCCCTGCTATTCTCCGTCCTGCCATTTTCCTCCACGCAACAAGTCCTCCCGTGGCCAACCGACCCCAGCCCCTGGTTATCATCGGTGCCGACCCCCCTCCGGCAGTGGTTTGAGCTTTTAGCGAGATAGACAGAGCTTCCTTATTGACCTTGCAGGAACGTGCATTGAGGGATACTGAAGGTCCATTGAGGAGCGTTGCAGCTGTGTTGATAGGTGCCGGAGAGGAATCGGGAACCACGACGGGGCTCGCCGGAGAAATATTGGGCCTGGGAGCAGCCTTCACAGAGCTCTTCGTACGCTGAAGTAACTCCTCCGTCTTGCTTTCGATCTCGTTCTCGACCTCAATATCCCCGAAGAGTGCTTCCCCAATCCGATTGCTGTAAGCAGGCCCTCTACTAATGTAATTGCTTCCTCTAGTGAGTCACACCCTACCGGGAAATAGCACTCTAGATTTTGGGCATCTGTGGGTCCCTGCTTAGCCAGTTTCAGAAAGCGCTTTGTAATACCCCTAATAAACTCTGCATAAGTTGCATGGAGCTTAGTCTTAAGCTGGGTTAACTCCCGCTCTTGGGGTTTTCACATGTTCGACTTCCATATTGTTGTCATCTGCTTGACATTTTTAGCCACCAAGCTGTCCAAAGATGCTATATTATTATCCTGTTTGCTCGTCCTTGCTCTTTTCGGTTTGGTTTTGGGGGTGTCTGATGTCGGCGGTGATATTTGCGACTTCGGAGGAGCCGTAAGCTTGTAAATACAATCTTGCATCATTCGTCAGATTGAATGTAGCCAATTTGAAGCGTACTGTGTTTTACCTCAAAGAACTTTGTCTCCAAATCTTTGACCACCGGATAAACCATAGAGCCTAAGGTACTCACTAATGCAAGCCCCAGCCGCGCCCAACCCATTAGTTGCATGAATCGTATGCGATAGCTGCCGAATTCTGCTATAGTGGCTATATTGAGATTCTCAAAGTTGAAGTCGTCAGGATAATGGCTACGATTCGAGATATCCCATGCAGAAGTTTTTCCATTTCTTCTTCTACCTCACCCTCAGGCTCAAATTTCCCGCTGATGATGCGTGTAGTAAGAAGCTCCTGAATTATTTCCTCTGAACTGAGTTTCTTCGAGGCAGATCGTCCTTCGTCCATCGCATTGGGTTTATACCAGTGACAAACCTGGGACATAAGAAGGCTAAGAGTCGTTCCTATAAATCAGCCTACAATCACAAAGTCTTTAAACAGATAGATGGGGCGATCCAGTAGAGTGGTTCCCAAGAAAGTACAGCTGGCATCATAATCGGCATCCGACAATCTAACCAATAAAGTTGGATTTCTCTGACCATTGCTGGAGTAGTATAGGTCATGGACAGAGTCTTGTGAGCGCAGAATTGAAAGGGTTGTTAAAGTTTTCAGCGTGGTGGTATCTAGAGCATCGGGAGAGCCTTGTGAAATGCCTTGTAGTAGACTGAAAGTGCTTGACAATATTCCTTCCCAAAATTAAAAAATTTAACTAGCAGTCAGCAATGAACAATTTCATCAATACTAGGTGGTGGAATCATACCCAACAGATTCGTTTTTGGCGTAATGGGAAGTCGAAATCCTGGGCGTGGAAGGTCTCATAATACGGAGGGTACTCTAGATACTTCGTGATTGTATCCTTCCATTCACTAGTATATACCCGACAAAAGCATTCTGTCACTTTGGTGTTCAAACAGCTGTCCTTGAATTGTGAGGCTCATGTGAGCATGACTTCTCGCTTTCTCTACTCGATCTGGCCTGAGAACTCCGTGATCCCAGCATCAGCATTTAGCCATTTCTTCCAAATATTGGCCTCACTGTCCGAAAGATGCGCGTCATCGGGATTAAGATGTCATCGGGATTAAGACCAAGTAGCTCAAGGAGGAATTGTTCTTCTAGGCGGATTTTGATGCTGTCTATTGCAAGTGCAGTCCAGTGGACTTTTGATAAAAGTTATCGCTCTAGCTCAGGTTTTTGAAAGTTCTTGTGCTGACAATTCCGACCGGGTCAGAGCGTAAAGTGCGTGCAGGTGATGCATACCTATGATTCAGTATATAAGATGAGTGTCACAAGCAGAGAAGATGGAGATAACTTAATTACTAGCTTGTACCTCCATTTTAGTTCCAGTGATAGCATAGAAGCGCTGCACAATTAGGACATCCGGAGACATGGCACTGCGCTTAGTGATGGTAACATTTTTATGCAATGCCCATTCTTACAACTTCTTTCCATCTACAAGCACGATAATATAGTGTCGAAAATCGTCATTCAAACAGCCTTTCGTTTGGAACGTCTTGACCATTTCCGTGACATGGCTAGGTTTAATTTTGCGTTAGTGGGTTTCTGCATTGGAGTAAAAATTTTTAGTACTATATCAACAATTAGCAACCTTCGGAAGAGTACACCTACCGCGTGACCATTGAAAGTCGAGGTCCTCCCACCAGACCTTTATAGGCCCAATGATCATGTGGTCTAATTGTTGTACTGCACTCTCACCTAAGTAGTTGCTGAAAGTCCGATGAGTCAAAGTGGAGAAAGTTGAGTTTGAGGGATGAGTAGAGTGAGGGGTATGAGACTAAGAGTGAGGGATGGTTCTCCATGGGACGTACGCTGACCAGGGAAATGTGTACAACGGAAGTCCCTGAATTGCAATGCCAAGACAATTAGTCAGGTGCGTATTCTTAGCAACCACTTACCTAAATTGGCGAGGCCCCCTGATGCAGAATTGGGTAAGTACTGTCTGTACTAAAGCACTGTTTGGTATTCTCATCACTACTACTTACCTAGTAGCTGTTTGTGTATTTTGATATATGAGTATTGTCGGTTAGGAATGAGACTAAGCAAGGATTATAACGTCATCGCTCGGGAGCTTGGAGTTGCAGGAAGGATAATCTCGGAAGCTGGGGTACATAGATACATAATGTATCGATCCCTGTACTACAACACTTCAACCCTGGTAATGTAATGCTAGCCTGGTCGCACAACCTTAGGGTAGGGCCACATTATTACCTTGACATACTTCGTATACTTGTAGTCTCGACACCACATCCTTGGACTAAACAAAATGCCAGAATAGGCAATTTTACATGTTCGGTATCTTAGGGTTATACAAGTCAACTAGACGATGTGAGCATATAACTGCTCTACTTAACTCTGAAAATATCTATAGGCATTAATAGTTGGTAAGAGCCAACTTAGTACTGGAGTCCTAATCTCGCGCACGCCAGCCTCTTGGTTGGGGATATAACATCACACTCAGCGCGTTCATGTTCGAGCCTGCATGAATCCAATACTACAGTTGTTCTCGAGAACAACACTGGTTACGAGACTAGTACTTTGTTCAAACTTTAGGAATTTCATCCGTACATAGAGATAGTATAACGCGTATTCAAGCACCAATTTTCTGGTATCTAGCATAACTTGGCGCGACGTGAAGTAACACATACCTCCATCATGGAACTATATAATTGGTAGAAGTTCTGGTGGGAGTCTTTCAAAATACAAATCCCGTTAGCATTATGTAAATAGGTTCTTATCGCAAGCTGGGTAGAGACTAGAAATATATATTAACACAAGTACAAGTATGTATATATGAATTTCTGCTTCCGCCAAGTAATTTAGTTTCACTAAAGTGTGAAGTACATGCACACGCTTTTAGCATGTTGCACCACCACAAGTAAGATTGACCCTAGTCTCTCCAGACCGAACCACAACAAATTTCATAACACAAAACAAGCCCCAATAACATGAAGGTCTCACAAGCACCCTAGTTCTCGAGTTGGAACGGAAAAAACGAAGCCACATTAAGTATAGTTCACGGTCACGCTCAAACATGTACTCCGTACAAGGAAGTGTTCGTGTCAAAACATGACATCCGCTACCCGTGTTGAGCTGTCTATCAACATCTGCTACCCGTATGTTGCTGTTACTAATAGATACGTTTCTTCCTGTTACTATTACTAATGGATACGTTCATTTTGTTACTGTTACTAATGGATACGTTTCTTCTGACTGCTGTTTCGTCTGTTTGTTGGTTGCTGTTCTGTTCTTTCATTTAACATACACATGATCTATACTCCGTTGCTATTATGTGTCTGAATCATACAATAATGCCACAGTACCAACTTCACGCCATAGCGCTTAGTTGCAAGCCATGCATTCCATTACTTCCACACCTGCCTGATATGTTACACCTGCCTGTCTAGTCATGGTTCTGCAGTCACGTCATGCAATGCTCAGGGTGACTGGCTACTTCTACTTTTTTGCATTGCGTAGTATTGATTTTTGACAAATTTTATATAGGCTTTCCAAATATGTACAGGAATCCAATTCAACATATGCAGATTAGTCTATTTTCTGCATGTTGGAGGAGCCAATTCTCTAGTCTCATAACCAGCCAAGCCTCAACATTTTTAACATGTGCAAAATGGTATAAAATCGGATGAACTCTAGGCTTCACTTTCTTATCTAGTCGGAAAACTTCTAGTGTCATGCCAAGAAGAGGAAAATTTTTATACTTATTAGATACATGTGCAACGAGCCAATTATGACATATTTAACATGCGTCGTGACCGATGTGAGTACTATTTTACCTGGCCTTGGCAAATGCCTTGACAGATGCATGGTAAGCCATTTTTAACATATGCAAAATAGTCTGTTTTATGGCCTGCCCGGCAGTTAATGCCTTGCATAGTAATTTTTTTGTTTGTTTTTTAACATCGTCATTTAAATTGTGCGGCTGCAAAGGTGCGTTGCCATTGCACTGCAAAGGTGCGTTGCTATTGCACTGCAAAGGTGCGTTGCCATTGCACTGCAAAGGTGCGTTGCCATTGCACTGCAAAGGTGCGTTGCCATTGCACTGCAAAGGTGCGCTGCCATTGCTCTGAAGAAATGGATCCGCCACGTATGTACTAGACAGAAAAATAAGCATTTGGACAGGGGATAAATGCATATTTATGTACCATGCAGCATTCGGCAGAAACTGGCATATTTTCATCTAATGATAGCCATAAGACAGTCCAAATTTTATGATAGGGTCTCCAACTTCATTATATAAGAAAGTATTTGGACAGCTGACATAATGAATTTGGACTTTTACACCTATTCTTTATTGCCAAGCATACGAAAATATGCTAGTTTCTGCCAAATACCGCATAGCGCATACTATGCATTATCCCCTGTCCAAATACTTATTTTTCTGTCTAGTAAAATAGGGCACCATTAAGTGGGTTATCCTGGTGCTGAGTCATACGTGAACTGAGTCCTTCCCGTCCTAGAGTTTGCTGACTTAGGCTTCGCTTTCTCCTCTCTCATATCCGTACTACTTAGAAAACAACGCCGCAGCCCCATCACGATAGCAGCCCCCTCCACCTTCTATTCTGGCGAAACACACCTTGCAAACCCGCAAACACACAACATCTCGCCTTCACAGCATCCCCCCTTCGCAGCAACTGCCTTCCCCTCCTAGCTCTCAGTAGCTCCTCAGGTACATCACGCAATACCCCCCTCACAGTCTCCCCCCCGCAGCAAGAGCATCTCACTCAAACCTTTTTACAGAACTCCTCATTGCGCACTGAATTTACGCGCACTGAATTTACGCATGGTGAGTTTACATACTGCAGAAGAACTTATACGCCACAGAACTCACGCCGATTTTACACATGCTGAATTCCTGAGGTATACTCACACCTAACTTACCTACTGGCCGAGTTGCCAGCCTAACACCTTCACATTTTCACTTGCTTGTTGCTTCTTCACTTCTCCTTTCACTTTTTGCTAGACTATTCACTGTGTAAAACATTCTGTGCATAGTGCCTGAATTTTTACTAAGTTAGCACCTTAATTATTTGTACACAACGCCTAATAATTTTAGTGGAAGATGTTGGACGCAGAAGAAGAAAGGAGATTTGAGAGAGTTCGAGAGGTGAATGCTGAGGTGGAGGCAATAATGCCCGTTAGGAAGCCTGGAGAGTATGCTGAAGTCTTCCACAGGTATATCCAGAGCTTAGTGAATTCGTTTAATAAGCTTCCAATTATTTTAACTACCGTTTCCTTTCAAGCCTTAATGGCTGATCAAAATAAAAAAATTAAGCGCTCTGATGTAGAGCACGATTAACTTTTTGAACAGGCTACATTAACGGAAGTGAGTGGAAGGTAGATGTCTTCGGAAGGTAGTGAATTACTAGTTTCTTGGAAGAGGGGATTAAATGTAAGTATGTGTTTTTTTTTGCGGGGGGGGTTATATAACAGGCTATGACTGTATGACAAAAATCTATATACCTGATCCGGCTGCTCTCTACGTCCTCCTGCTTTCACTTCGGTTACCTGGTGGCTGCCCTCCACCTCCTCCTGCTTTCACCCAGTTACCAGCCGGTTACCTGCCGGTTACCCGCCGGCTGCCCTCCAAGTCCTCCTGCTTTCACCCTGGTTACCCTTCGGCTACTCTCCACGTCCTCCTGCTTTCACTCCGGTTGCTCTCCAGCTACCCCCCACCTCCTCTACTTTTACTCCAGTTGCCCTCCGGCTGCTCTCCATGTCCTCCTACTTTTACTCCGGTTACTCTCCGGCTACCCTCCGCGTCCTCCTACTTTCACTCTGGTTGCCCTCCGGCTACCCTCCGTGTCCTCCTACTTTCACTCCGGTTACCCTCTGGCTACCCTCCACGTCCTCCTACTTTCACTCCGGTTACCCTCCGGCTACCCTCCACGTCCTCCTACTTTCACTCCGGTTACCCTCCAGCTACCCTCCACGTCCTCCTACTTTCATTCTGGTTACCCTCCGGCTATCCTCCACATCCTCCTACTTTCACTCTGGTTGCCCTCCGGCTACTCTCCGGTCACCCTCTACGTCCTCCTACTCCTACTCCTCGTTTTATTTTATTTGCTGTTGCATATATATACTAACTCAAAAAATATAGTATCCCATTGGAAAATCGGCAGGTATTCAAATGCAAAAAAGATACTGTTACAGCCATTGATTTCTTAGAAGAGGAATATTCACTACCTCCTCCAGGGAAAGAGAATTGCCGTTACTCTAAAGTGTCTTTACTTTGTCAAAGATACTCTACTTTTGGAGTATATCACTTGACATATTGGATGCAGAAATGACATACTTTTACTCCACCTACTTCATCTAGGCAAGTTAGATCTGCCAGCTACAAGCAGCGGGCTGTAGGTGCTTTCTTTAATAATATTTCTCAATTAATTCAAGTTATTGGAATGCTTTGTTTAGTTATTGATCCTGATTGTTATTTACATTATTAGAGGCTTTTTCAGGAAGATTGTTCTAATAATGTACCATGTTCCTTTGCTAAACACGTCTCGTCGTGCCTGTTTTTATGAACTTGCTTTATTGCGGAATACTCAAGTTGAAGCTCACAAAAACTATAATGATACTCCTGATAGTTGGTGGCTATATGTTGTTGGGGAAACTTTCCTGGAGGAGAGTTAGTGTTACCTGATTTAGGGATGAAGTTAAAGTTTCAGCAAGGGGATGTTATTTTTTTTCGTTCTCGTTTGCTGGAGCATTTTGTTATGGACTTTGATGGTGCTCATTCCAGTATTGTTTTTTTTTTCACATGAGAAGATTATAAATAAAACTTGGCTTTAAACTTGATTAATCTTTGTCCGACATCTCCTTGAGATGGACTGTAATGTCCTGATCCCATATGACTAAACTCTAGTGGAACTGGAGCAATCTGTTTTGATTTTTTGTGATTTTTTTTATGGCTTAATATATTAACTGTAGAACATTTATATTATGCGCGGTGGTGGGTACCGGCGGGTGCTGCCTGTCACTGATCACGATCAGTTACCCTGAACTATTTCAAGGTCCACCGGGTTCAAGGAATCTCATTACTTGCCTACTAGCACAGTTTTGGATAATGACAAGTATACTTTTAGATAAGCAGCGCTTAAGGGTTATGATTACACTGTTTGGATAACAATAATTGTACTGGAGGCACGGCACTTAAGGAATTACGCTTTTTGGATAACATCGATCATGCTGAAGATACGAAGCTTAAGGTAGCCTTTCTACATCTCTCTATTTCTGTATTGCCCTCTCCTGTATTTAAAGACTCCTTTTCCACCCCATATTCTAGACTCCTCAAGCAATAAATATATACTTTCGTGGCTATACTGTTTCCTCTATAACTATAAGCAGCGTTCTGCTGAAACCTGTAAGCATTGCGTGGCCCACCTGACTCGATCTGTGACTCCGTCCTGGCTACTAGCTCCCTGAGGCCGGACGTTGGCGGAGATAATGGACTGGGAGGCGGAGTAGACGGAGGATTTATTACACATGCATTTTCATTTTATAGTTTTATTTGCGAGTTACTATCCAGTTACTGTCTTGCATGTATCTAAACCTTCACCATAGCCTACCAGGCGGCACACGAGTAATGCAATAAAAAAAAAAAAAAAAAAAAAAAAAAAATCCTTGAGGCCGGTCTGTTACACTGCTAAGGGATATGGCTGATTCAGGGTAACAGTAGTTTTGCAAGCATTGAATAGAAGAGGCTTGACATAAGAGGCTTGCAGGAGTTCAACGGTTCCAGTTTAGCAGCAATGGCAAGTTATGGTGAAAGGCAGAGAAGATCAGGTACTGAATTAGATTCATAACCTATTTACTATATAATGCCTTAGAGTTGGGGGCAATGCACTGCTGAACCTATATATCTATATTGTTCCATGCGGAACGGTTTCCACCAATACCTATACCTCTATATCATTCTGTATGGAATAGTTTCCTACCTATGCCTATACCTCTATATCGTTCCGTGTAGAACTGTGTCCTACCTATAGCTATACCTCTATATCAGTCCGTGCGGAACAGTTTCCCACCTATGCCTATACTTCTATATCGTTCTGTATGGACTAGGAATGGTTTTCCACCTATGCCTATACCTTTATAATATTCCGTATGGAATGGATGGGCCTTGAGCTTAAGCTCAAGGCCTTCAAGTCAGAACAGGCTTAGGGCCTTCCGTCCAGAGCAGGCTCAAGGCCTTCCGTCCAGAGCAGGCTCGAGGCCTTCCGTCCAGAGCAGGCTCAAGGCCTTCTATCCAGAGCAGGCTCAAGGCCTTCCATCCAGAGCAGGCTCAAGGCCTTCCACTAGGAAGCAATACTCCTATGGTTCCACCTATACCTATACCTCTATATCATTCCATGCAGAATGGATAGGCTCCAGGCCTTCCAGCCAGACGAGACTCAAGTCCTTCTGCCCCGAAGCAATACCCCCCATGGTCCTATCTATACCTATACCTTTATAGCATTTCGTGTGGAACAGCTGGGTTGATTACAAGCGGCACAAGGTTTTTCTTCACAATTAGGAAAAAAAATGCAAAGGCCCACCGGCTGTCTACCAAGTTCAGCTTATTTAAGCTCATCTTATGGTATCAGATCGGAGCTGTCGTAGGTATGAAACGCAGTTCATTCCACCTGATCTTATACCAGTGGGTTGGGGCTGCCACATCTATCAAATTCAGCTCATTCTGCATTATCTCGTGGCGTCGAATCAGGCTGGTCATATATGTCAAATTCACCTCATCTCTGGCCGTCAGGCCATACCAGCTCTACCAGTCAAATTCTCAGCTCATTGCAGCTCATTTCGTGCCCTTGGGTCGGAACTGCCATACATATCTCATGCCGAAATGGATGCCAAAATGGCTACTGAGTTCACTGCCACAATAGCTGCCGAAATGGCTATCGAAATGTGCACTGAAATGGCTGCTGAAATGGCCGCTGAAATGGCAGCCAAAATGGCTACCGAAATGGCTACTGGAATGGCTAGGGCCAGCCATGCCTGTCAAATTCAGCTTATTCCACTTCATCTTGTACCATCGGGGTGCACCAACTATACATATCAAATGTATGCTGCTATTGCACTGCAAAGCTACGCTGCTATTGCACTTCAAAAGTGTAGTACCATTGTGCGTCTAAAGTGTGCTGCCATTGTGCTGTGAAAGTGCGTTGCCATTGCGTCTCATCATGCCAAGAAACCATGGAGCGGCTGTAGCTCTATAGTTTCTTGGCACAGGTGCTATACATTTCATGCTACAGCCGCTCTATGGTTTCTTAGCATAGGTGCTATCCATGGTTTCTTGGCATAGGTGCTATACATTTTATGATGTTGGAAGAGACTCACCATACCTGTGATATTGACCTCGTTCGGCCATTCTCGTGTCATCGATTGGGCCCTATGGTACGTGTCAGATCATTTCGCGAATGAAAGGGACCCGCCATACATATGAAATTGCACTCATCATACCACTCTCGTACGATCCAACGGGCCGGCAACACCTCCGGCAACAGGAAGAGGAAGGGGAAGATGCCCACTCCCAACTAGGCCTATGAAATAAAACGCCAACTCAGTAATGAGGAGGCGAAGAAGATCGCAGCTTTAGGAGCACTACCACCCATAATGCCGTTACCCGTACCGGTACCACAGCCATCGCCGCCACCGGTGCCGGCATCATTATCATCGAACACACCACCACCGTCGCCACCTAAGATAAGAAGGAAGCTTCCGACCCAGCAAGAAGTATTCCGGCGATATCATGCTACCACCAAGACCTCCGTCAAGACTGGAATTGTTGTACATGGGGTAGCATTGAGGAAGGATCTGGGGAACATACAACGATGGCTGGTCGCAGACAACAAGGACTTGAAAAAGATGGTTGGGATCTGTTGGTTGAGAAAGAAGGACATACTGGTTGGAGAGGGGAAGAAGACGAGCTCCATAGTGGTGTATCTTGAGGACCAACAGGACATCGGTAAGTTGCGACTCGGAGGAAGATGGTTGAAAGTGAGCCAGTACGAGGCAGATAGGGAGTGGATAGGGAACGGAGATGAGGAAGGAGATGAGACAGACTGGCCACTCCCCCCGCAACACTATATAAACCGCGGGAATTATGTTATTTAAAGTTGCTTACTTCTTTCGTTCTTTTTTAGAGTTTTTTAATAAAAGCCCTCACCATAGCTCTTAGGGCGGCAAGTGAGTATTGTTTTAAAAAAAAAAAAAAAAACGGGTCCTACGGTACGTGTCAGATTCAGCTCACGTTCACACATCTCACGATGTTGAAAGGGACCCGTCATATATATGAAATGCACACATTGTCCTTACGGCCGCTACACACCAAGCCATGACCGCTGGGAAGCCACGACCGCTGGCAAGCTCAGTTGAACCGGGTAGCTATAGGTAGCTAGCAAGCTGCCAGTATAGCCCGCCTGCTAGTATAGCCCTCCTACCAGTGTAGCCTGCCTACCAGTATGGCCCACTCGCCATTATAGGCTGCCTGCTAGGACCCATATGGTGCATATGTTCTTGTTATTCTTGTCAATCTCTAGATCTAATTCAGTACTTAGTCTTCTCTGCCATTTCACCATAGTCTGACATCGCCACTGAACTAGAACTACTGAACTACTACCGGCAAGCTTCTCCTGTCAAGGCTCTGCCATTCAGCGCTTGAGAAGCTACTATTACCCTAAACTGGTCGTATCCGTTAGTCGCATCAGCTCGCCACCGCGTGACAATTGGAGCTCAGCTTGTGCCCTTGCGTCGGCATAGCCATGTGTATCTAATACTGAAATGGTTGGTGAGTTGGCAGCCAAAATGGCAGCTGTAATAGCAGTTGAAATGGCAGCCGAAATGGCTACCGAAATGAATGCTGAAAAGACTGCTGAAATCGCTGATGAAATGGCTGCTGAAATAGCTGCCAAAATGGCTATCGAAATAGGTACTGGAATGGCTAGGGCTAGCCATGCCTATTAAATTCAGCTTATTCCACTTCATCTTGGACCATCGGGTCGCACCAGCTATACATATCAAATGTATACTGCCATTGCACTGCAAAGCTGCGCTGCCATTACGCGCTGCCATGAGGTGTGTATACGGCAGACAGAAATGGCTACGGAGTTGCATATACTGGAAGCTGGAATTCGTAATGGCCACGGAGGTGTATATGCAGTGGGCTGAAGTGGCTACAGAGGTGTATATACGGCAGGCCAGAATGGCTACGGAAGTGTATATACTGCGGGCCAGAATGGCCACACAGGTATATATGCTACGGGCTAGAATGACGATGAAGGTGTTTATGTTGCGGGCCGGAATAGCCATGTCAGTATATATGCTACAGGCCGGAATGGCCACGGACGTGTATATGCTGTGGGTCGGAATGGCTATGGAGGTGGATATGCTGTAGGCTGGAATGGCCAGGAGGTGTATTTACAGGCCGGAATGGCCATGTACGTATATATGCTATAGGCTGGAATGGCTATGAAGGTGTATGTATGGTAGACCAGAAGGGCAGCTGTTAGGCGTGGAGCATCAGCAGAGCGGAACAGTTGTTGTTGAATTCAGCGATGCATTGGGCCGCACATCAGGCTACACTTTAGGACCTGTATTCGGCCATTCATTAGACTATACATTACTAGAGCTACTTCAGAGCCACCTTAGAGCTATTCAAGAGTTTTAGAGCTATCTCAAAGCTACTTCAAAAGCACTCAAGACTTTTAAAGTTATTCCAATGCTGCCTTAGAGCCAACCAAGACTTCTAAAGGTACCTCAGAGCTGCTTCAGAGCTACTCCAGGCTTTTAAAGTTACTTCTACATTTCTTCAGATCTTCAGAATTACTTCAGACTTGTTTAAAAATCTGTAAAGATACCTTCAAGCCATCCAAGAGTACTAGAGATACTCTAGAACTACTCAAGAGCATCAGAGACACTCCAAAGCCACTGAGGAGTGCCAAAGACACTTTAGAGCTACTCAAGAGTACTAGAGACACTCTAGAACTACTTTTAAACTACTCTAAAGGTACTTAAGCATGTCAGAGACACTCCGCAGCTACCCAACACCCTAAAAGTCACCCCCAGGGCCCCCAAAACAAAACCCGACATGTGCGCGTTATCTGCCTCTACATAGCCAAAGGGTAGGGTTAGGCAGCGAAAGTTAGGCTTTTTCATGGCCTGGTAAGACATAAAACTTCGTATCCCTACCGCAATACGTAATTTTGCTCTAATTATCTTCAAACCGGCGTCAAATGAAAGCCCTATGTCTCATCTATATTTCTATGTAAAAAAATAATACATTTTATACTCTAAATCTTGCTGTATTGATAGTGAAAGATACCGAGTTTTGAGTAAATTTTCGCACTAGTAGGCTATTCCTGTCATATCCTTGCCATGCTAGTAGACAGAAAAATAAGTATTTGGACAGGACATGAATGCATATTTATGCCCCATGCAGTATTCGGCAGAAACTAGCATATTTTCGTATCCTTGGCTGGTAATAGCCATAAGACAGTCCAAATTTCGTGATAGGGTGTCCAAATTTATTATGTAAGAAAGTATTTGGACAGCTGACGTAATGAAATTTAGACAGCTGACATAATGAATTTGGGCCTGTTTTACTGCCAAGCATACCAAACTATACCGAATACCGTACAATGCATAATATGCATCTATCCCCTGTCCAAATACTTATTTTTCTGTCTAGTATAGCTTGGCAGCAACGGCCAAAAAACTCCATAGAAAATAGACTCAGTAGTTTTCAGAATGGTCTATGCCAAAAAGACATGACTTTTCATCGACAACCTATCCCAATTCAGATGACTTTTCATCGACAGCCTATACAAATTTTTACCCTAATATTACACACCACTGTACTTCTCATCACAAACCTCCGGCAACTACAACTACACTAACTACCTTGTTAAGTAATAATCCTAATTAGCAATACACATTTTCAACACATTTAAGGTGCCGAAAATGACACATTTTCGCATATGTGAAGCAGTTATTTCCAACGAATTCAACATGCCAAAAAGAACCTATTTCCCACATGTGCAAAGAGCCTATGTGTAGCGTAGTTAACATGTGGAAAATGACCCATTTTCTACATGCGCGATGAGACTATTTAATATATGTAAAATGGTCTATTTTCCACATGTGCCATGAGAGCTTTTGTAATATATTTGCTGTTACGGATTCACTGCAACTGTAGGGCGGGCGGTCGGTGGATGTGCGCACAGTATACACATATGCGATGGAGGCAATATGTGACAGCCGGTCGCCAGCATCGCAGTTATAAAATGTGGTATATGAGCCACGCAGAGGACTAGCGAGTATCACTAGTTAAGTATCTTTTTGGCCTAGCGGACAGTAACTCTCTGCGTTTACTATCATCTGTTACATTTAGTATGTGCAAAATAGTTTATTTTATACATGTGCGAGGAGCCCATTTAATGTGTATAAAATGACCTATTTTCTACATATGCGACGAGGACATTTTTGACGTATTTACTATAGGCAAGATGGTTTCTTTTCTACATGCGCGGCGAGGGCATTTCCAACGTATTTACTATGTGCAAAACGGTCTGTTTTCCACATCTATGGCAAGAGCATATCCAATAGTCTGTTTTCCATATGCGCGGTGAGGGCATTTCAAACGTATTTACTATATACAAAATGGACTATTTTATACAAGCGCGGCGAGGGCATTTCCAACTATGTACAAAACGGTCTGTTTTCCACATGCACGGTGAGGGCATTTCCAACATATTTACTATGTACAAAACGGTCTACATTCCACATGCATGGCGAGGGCATTTCCGACGTATTTACTATATGCAAAACTGTCTACTTGCCACAAACGCGGCGAAGGCATTTCTAATATTTTTACTATATGCAAAATGCTGTGTTTTTCACATATGCAGCGAGGGTATTTCAGACATACTTACTATGTGCAAAACGGTCTACTTTCCACATGCACGGTAAGGGCATTTCCAACGTATTTACTATGCACAAAATGGTTTATTTTCCAAAATGGTCTATGATGAGAGTATTTGTGATGTATTTACCATCTTTATTTTCAACATGCGTGACGAGGGCATTTGCGACGTATTTGCCATGCATGCTATTTTACCTACCCTTGGCAAACTGGGGCCAGCTTCGTACCTGACATCATACAGGTGCGGTAAGCCGATTCTTTAGCTAGGTAGAAATCACATTGCGGCCCTTGTATCATGGGTAAGGGTATCAAAAATGCCTTCGTAGCACATGTATGGAATAGACTACTTCGTATATATTCAATACGTTGAAAATTGGCTTCTCACGAATGTAGAAACATCAGGAAAAAGGAGAGTTTGCACCCTCAGTACCATTAGGGTGAGGGCGCTGGGGCGCTGGGGCACTGCTATTGCACTGCGAAAGTGTGCTGCTATTGCAGTACTTCCCATACTAGACATGCATCTCATCATGCCAAGAAACCATGGAGTGACTATAGCTCCATAGTTTCTTGGTATAGGTGCTGATTGTAGTGATGGGGCTGAGCCTCAGTAGTTGTAATTGCGTCAGTAGCGACGATTGCTCCATCGTAAGGTCCAGTTCCAAGCCCTCCGTGAAGATGAATCCGATATACGTTCCCTTCTCCGGATCTCGTTGGCTGCCCGTCTAGTATTTTCAGTATTCGGCGAGGGTCTTGAAGAAGACTTCTTGTCCCTCCCTTTTCATAGCGTCCCAAGGTATCGTCCAGGGCCTGGTGGGCGTCGGTAGGAGTCCTCCCCTCCGTAGCATGTCTTATTAGCTGTTGTCTTCTTATTGGTGGGTGTTTACGTGGTATGGTCGATATGTTGGTAATGGTAGTAGTGAGCTGAAATCTCCTCGAAATCTCACCCCTCGGGGGAAATTTGTAATGTCAGGTATTTGGAGATAAAAATTAGAGAGAGCTTTCAATCTATGTGGTTTTCGCTAGGGGGGACGTTGTGGTTATTGAGTCGTGTCCAAACGCTCGTCCTGAAAAGGCTACTGAAATGGCTACCGATATGGCAGCTACCGAAATGGCGACTGAAATGACTAGGGCTACCCATGCCTGTCAAATTCATCTCATTCTACCTCATCTCATACGAATGAATCCAACAGGCCAGGCCAGGCCAGGCCAACCGGAGGCCTGGACTGGCCTGGACCATGAAATTCTGGGCCTGGCCTGGCCTGAACAATCAGGCCAGGCCATGAGGGCTGCCTGGACCGGCCCAGGCGGCCTGAAACAATTAGGCCAATCAGGCCGGTCCAGGCCATTTAGGCCAGTTCAGGCCATTCAGGCCAGTCCAGGCCGACCAGGCCATTTACGTAAATTCAAGCGATTTTGGAATTTAACCCAGCTGAATTAGATTTTAATACTCCTGGATATTTCCACTATCAGTAATTGACAGTTGCACATTAGGTATCATCGAAGAATTGAGTCCAGTCTGTTGTATTATCTGGAAGGTCTATCATTTCTAAAATATTTCTTAGTATATATACTTGAATGCAAAGTGTGATACATATTTGACAAAAGTCGTAGACCGCTGCTGTTTAAAATTCTAGATATACGGGAGATTCTACTCATTTAAATACTCAAACAATCTGGTAAATGCTGGCCTCAATTCAGCTGGATAGCTGTGGAGTGATTCCTTTAATTGGCCTGAACCGACCTGAATGGCCTGAGCCGGCCTGAATGGCCTGAATCGGCCTGAATGGCCTGAACCGGCCTGATTGGCCTGGACCGGCCTGAGTGGCCTAGACCGGCCTGATTGGCCTGGACTGGCCTGATTGGCCTGGACTGGCCTAGTTGGCCTGATTCATGTGGATCAGGCCGGTCCAGGCCAGTCCAGGCCGGCCTAGGCCACTAAGAATACCGGCCTGGACCGGTACAGGCGGTTTCAGTCCAATGTAGATCATGGCCTGTCAGGCCAGGCCAGGCGGCCTGGTCAGCTGGCCTGGCCTATTGGATTCATTGTCTCATACCGCCGGGTTGGCGCTGTTATACATGACAAATTCGGCTAATTTCTTTCTTTCTTACTCTTTTCCTTTCGGTTTTCTTTCTTAGCTAATTTTGTCTTATCTTATGGACCAGCCATACCTGTCAAGTTCACCAGATCTGATGCCATTGGGCCGTACCTGCTATACATGTCAAATTTAGCTCATTGTGTGTGATCTTGCACTGTCAGATTAGGCGGGCCATGTGTCAGATTCATTACATCTCATACTAGCAGAGTGGACCTCTTATGCCTGTTAAATTGACCTCATCTCATATCGGTTGGTAGTACCTGCTATACTTGTCAATGTTGCGGATTCACTGCAGCCATAGGGTGGGCGGTTAGTGGATGCGCACACGCAGTATACGCATATGTGATGTAGGCGATATGCGACAGCCGGCGGCGGCGTCATAGTCGCAAGTGCTATATGAGCTATGTAGAGGACTACCGAGTATAGCTGGTCAAGTGTCTTTTTGGCCTGGCGGACGGTAACTGTCTGCGTTTACCACCATCCATTACAGTCAAGGTCAGCTTAGCTATACGTGTCAAATTCCCCTCAGCTCGGCCTGACCCAACAGTATGAGATGAATATCTGCTGCCATTGTACTGCTGGTAAGGTGCGCTACAAATATATATTGCCATTATGCTATGAAAGTGTAGTGCTATTGCGCTGCGAAATTACAGTGCTATTGCGCAGCTGCCATTATACTGCTGTACAGGTGCACTGCAAAGATGTACAGGAATTGCATGTTATGGGCGTGAGGGGCTAGGCTCCAGCAGGCGTTAGAATGTACTGGATATTACGGCTACACAGGAGTATATACGGCAGGCTGAAATGGCTACCGAGGTGTATATGCTGTGAGGCTTTTTTTTTTTTATTTTTTTTTATTTCATTACTCGCATACCGCCTATTAGGCTACGGCGAGTTGTTAAGTACAGAATGTGTGATTCACATATGATAGATAAGAAAAGAGCATAAAGGAAAAATAATGGTCGAATAAAAAATAGCTAACTCACTACCCAGTCCAGCACCTCGGCCAGTGTCATCCCCTTCTTCTCCCCCTCTTCCTTCCCCTTCCCCTTCCCTTTCTCCACTCCTATTGGCATCTTCAGCCCCGTCTCTCCTCCCAGTAGTCTCTTCTTCCATGCCTCGCACTCTTTCGATATATGTCTATAATTCTCGAGGGCCTTTCCACACCACCTGCACTCCGGTGAATCCTCCTTCCCTATCTGGTGTCTCCATTGTCTCAATCCTTTGTCTCCCATGATGCCTGTGAGTGTGGCTACCCTCCTTCTGGTCCCCAAGTATTCGAGTGGCCTGTACGTCAGCTGTAGTCTCTTTCTCTCCACCCCTCTGCTAGCCTTCACCTCTTATTGGATGCCCGCTTCTGTCACCGTCTCGTCCTGGTATTGTAGTGCCGTGGCTATTTTGGCCGCCATGTCCGCCTCAGTGTTACCGGCTATATCTCTGTATGGTTTTACCCACAGAATCGCTAGGTCTCGATCCCGCCTCGACATCCTTTCATCCCATCTTCTCCGTACCCACTCCTCTGTTCCTCCTGGGGTTAGGTACCCCTGGCTATCCCCTTCATCCTTGTCACCATAGTCCTGGAGTCCATTACGATTAGTAGCTCCCCCTCTCTGTGCATGGCCTCTCCCACTGCTAACAGTTCGGCATCATTGACTGTATATCTTTCCTCTAGGTATATGGATGTGTCTTTTCCGGCTTAATGCACTCTGGCGCCTGTCTTGTCCTCCATTCTGCTCCCATCAGTGTATACACTTATCCATCCTTCTTCTTCCTCCACAGCTATCAGTCTCTTCCACTCCTCCTTACAAAGATTGGACCGGTGTATTGGGTGCGTATGTAGAGGTAGGGAGTCTCTGTGTCCAAGGGCCCCTCTTAGGTATATCGTGTCCGGCTGTGGTCTTCTGACTGGTTCATCACCGAACCTCAGTGTTCGGGCCTCTACCCTCTCTACCTCCCCATAAACAAACGTCTCGACTGACTACAGGTTTGTTAGTCCTTCTACTACGTCCCGTCTCGTCCCCTACAGGGCCCCCGTTATTTCTCTCGCCATGACGTATTGCCACCCCTCCAACGATCTGATTTTACCTTCTAGACATGCTCCTTTCGCGTACTCCAGCCATGCCCAGCACCCCCAGGTCGCAATATTCCTTGCAATTCCTGTATATAACTGTTTCCGTCTGGCTGGCAGTAACCCTTTCAGTCTGGCTACTATCCTCCATGCCGCTTTTCCTAGGTGTAGTGTTACGGTTTCTATGATAATGTAGTAAATATGAGGGTGTAATTTGGGACAACGCTTGGTGCTTGAGCTTTTGACAGGGCAGCTCTAGCTGGCCCTTCTTATAGTCAATCCGGCGTGCCTTCCTTCTATTATCTCTCTATGCTACGATATCACGATGCTCTATCTATAGGCATCCCTCAGCCACTGCCTTGCCTCATCTAGAGGTCCATCCGGTGGCTCTACTCCTGAAGGTCCGTTCAGTGGCTCTTCTACTAGAGGTCCGTCCGATGGCTGTCGCTACGCTCTGACCATACCGACGTTTCTTGTGATACACATCCATGCCCAACTCGTGTTTCACTGCCAGACTGTAGCTATCGGTTGATCAGACCCAATTGTCACTCGCAGCTTTACAGGCTAGTGCGGGTAGATATCCCCTTCGCGGGTAGACCCTGACATGTAGCCTCCGGTTGAAATGGTCATTAAACTTCATCTCCCAGTTGATGTTGAAGCGAAATTACTACGAAGGTGTATATACTAGGAGGCGGAATTAGTCATGGCCATGGAGATGTACATACGACGGGCCAAAGTCGCTACGGCTGTATGTATACTGCGGCCCAGAATGGCCACAGAGGTGTATATACTGCAGGCTGGAATAGCCACAGAGGTGTACATGCTGTGGGCTAGAATGGCTATGGAGGTGTATATGCTGCAGACTGAAATAGCTACGGAGGTATATATGCTGTGGGCAGGAATGGCCACAGAGGTGTATATGCTGCCCGCTGGAATGGCAATGGAGGTATAGATGCTATAGGCTAGAATAGTTACAGAGGTACATATGCTAAAGGTCGGAATGGCTACAGAGATATATATATGGTAGACTGGAAGGGCAGCTGTTCAGCGTGGAGCATCAGCAGAGGGAGGCAGTTTTTGTTGAATTCAGTTATGTATTGGGCCGCTTATCAGGCTACACTTTGGGACCTGTATTCAGCCATTCACTAAACCACACGTTGCATTACTGTAACAATCCAACCCGGACCCCTCGCCCAAGACCCTCCAGCTCCGGTCCTATACTGGCAACCAACATTCGACTCGCCAGTACTCGTACACATGCATTGTGCAGTATCAGCAAAAATAATTTTTTCCGCCCGAGTACGCCAGGTGCACTAGGCGCATAGGACGCTCCTGATGTAAACTCATGCCCTCGGCGCAGCTCTTTTAACACATACGTTGTGGGCGCATGACCTCTATTGCTGGCAGCATGAACGTATCCCCCTTCCCACTCACATTGTGAGCGCACGCTGTCTATTTGCTAGCAGTATGGACGCATGACCATTAACACTCACATTGTGAGCACACGCTGTCTATTTGCAAGCAGTACGGGCGTATGGCCATTAACACTAACATTGTGAGCACGAAATCTCTATTTGCCAGCAGTGTAGGCGTAATCACAGTTAACTTCAACATCTCAGGCGTCAGCACGCCGACCATATGCGTGCTCAACCCTGCTGGAATCAGGTGCTCCACCCACGATGGGTTGGATATTGTAACCATCACCTGTAATAGAACATAGTGCTTGCATACTTATACTTATTGTATTCCACACTTGCTCATATATCCCAATATGCAATCATGCAGCAATTTATTAATTTATTGAATGACGACTAAAACTATGTACAAATTCCCATGCCCACTACACCCACATCATCATCGAATCAGCCTGAAGCTGCTGCTCACCGTAGGCTGGCTGTTGAAATCACGCCGCCGAGGTCTGCTATACCTGTCAAATTCATCGTATTCTGCAGTATATTGCGCTGCCGAGGTCTGTCATACCTGTCAAATTCAGCATATTCTGCAGTATATTGCGCCGTTGAGAGGGGCCTGCCATACTTGTCAATAGAACCTATACCACAGAATATGGCACTGTCAAGAGGGGCCTGCTATAGCTGTTAAATTCAGCTCATTCTGACTGATCACGTGCTAGCGAGAGGGCCCTTCGTCATAGCCTGCCAGGCGGCATGTGCATAATGAAATAGAAAAAAAAAAAAAAAAACGCGAGGGCCTGCCATACCCATTAGCAGAGCTTATTGTGTAGCATATCGAGTACCGTCAAGAGGGCCTGCCATACCCGTTAGCAGGGCTCATTGTGTAGCATATCGAGCACTGTTAAGAGGGCCTGCTATACCCATTAGCAGAGCTCATTGTGTAGCATATCGAGCACCGTCAAGAGGGCCTGCCATACCCGTTAGCAGAGCTCACTGTGTAGCATATCGAGCACCGTTAAGAGGGCCTGCCATACCCATTAGCAGAGCTCATTGTGTAGCATATCGAGCACCGTCAAGAGGGCCTGCCATACCCGTTAGCAGAGCTCATTGTGTAGCATATCGAGCACCATCGAGAGGGCCTGTCATACCTATTACATTGAGCTCATAGTGCTATATCGTACGCCGGCGAGAGGGGCTGCCATACCTGTTAATTGCCCCCATTCTGTGGCATGTCGAGCGCCGAGAGATGCTGCCATACCTGTTAACAGAGCTCATTCTGTAGTATATCGAGCGCCGTCGAGAGGGCCTGCCATACCTGTTAAGTTGAGCTCATGTTACCATATCACGCGCCGGTGAGAGGGGCTGCCATACCTGTTAATTGAGCCCATTCTGTGGCATGTCGAGCGCCGAGAGAGGCTGCCATACCTGTTAACAGAGCTCAGTCTGTAGCATATCGAGTGCCATCGAGAGGGCCTGCTATCCCTGTTAAGTTGAGCTCATGTTGCCATATCGCGTGCCAGCGAGAGAGGCTGCCATACCTGTTAACAGTGCAGTAGAGGGGAGTGTATGCGGGTGTGGATAGAAGCAAATGGATGACCACCTGGTCTTCAGGTGTGAGGAGGTGGAATACCCGGTAGGATGGGAAAAGTGGGAAGATACGGATGAGAAAGAGTGGAAGGAAAAGGAAGAGGTGGATGTACTCGAGTACTGGGGAGTTTTTCAGGTCGCTGAAATTCTAAAGGAGTAGGGGATGAATTTTCCTTTGTTCGAGCGTGGCGGCGGAGACACAGCATAGTTATTTTAATTCGTGGGGTGGGGTGTGCTCGAAGAGTGCCCTAGGGGCTTGGTATGAGACTAGGGCGGTTTTTCGCATGTAGAGAAGGTGGCAGAGGGATACTGTAGTTAGACAAGCCTACCTCCGGCTTTGAGGGTTTAGACCCAGGGGCCCAGCTAGGCGCATGCGGGGCCACGTTTAAAAAAAAAAAAAAAAAAGGTGCCGTCAAGTGGAAAGAGTCATACCTGTCAGATTTACCGTATTAACTCACTTAACAGGTAAAATACAAACGTGCGCTTTGGTGGTCTAGGCAAGCCTCTTAGTACCACTGCGCATGTATTAGGCACGGGCACGCTGAATTACCGTGATGCTAGCCTCAACAGCACAGAGACTGATAGTGACGTAACTCCCAAAAAAAAGAAAAAAGAAAAAAAAATACCAATATTGCACCAAAGTGTGTGCTAGTGCGATCAATAGCACCCGAAGTTCTGCCAAGACCACACTAGCGCACGTTTGTGTTCTACCTCTTCAGTGAGTTAATACGGTAGTTCATTGTGCGCCGTTTCAACTGGCAACCCGGAAACATACTAATTCACAGCCTAAAGTGGCCGTGGCCCATCGAGTGGCCGTGGCCTGAGCGCGCGTATGAGATACCTGAAGATATTAGGCATATCAGGCATATTCGACATATTGAGCGCGCGTATGAGATACCTGAAGGTATTGAGCATATCAGGCGTGTCAAGCATATTGAGCGCGCGTATGAGATACCTGAAGGTATTGGGCATATCAGGCGTATCAAGCTATTGAGCACGCGTATGAGATACTGGGTATCCCCAGCATGTTGAGTACACACATCAGCATGCATGAGATATTCGGCATACTACACAGTTGTCAGCATCCTGATTTACTTGTTATACTCAAGAGTCAATATACTAGTGAGAAGTGCACACTCAACATACTTAATATGTCCAATATGCCCAATGTGCCCAATTTGCCCAATCTCTCATAGACGCATGCAATATCTGATATGCGCACTCAATATACTCATATGTTCAATACGCCCAATATCTCATACGTGCGCTCAATATACCTAATAGGGCTGCCTGATATACCTGATATCTTCAGGGCAGTCAATTTTCTGAATCTGGCAAGATCACAGCATCCCAAAAATGCCCTCTTAGGATATTGCTCAATTGAGACGAAGCCTACGCCATCGCAAAGGGACTTCTCATTCGGCGGCTCACGGAGCCACTTATCAGACGCTAATTACTGTTTACATAGGTCGGTAGGCAGACCCCAGTAGTATATGGATTAGTATATTACGGCCACTCGGTGGGCCACGGCCACTTGTCAGGCTAGTCCTTAGGCTGCCATTGGACCACTCATTGCCCATTTATTGAGTCGGCCACTACAGCCATTTGTAGGTGTTTACATGGGTCGGCTGGCGGACCATATAGTACGATATGGGCTTGATGGGCTGTGGTTTAGTACATTTCCGGGCTGCCGATTAAAACTGCCAGACCCACAGTAGTATGAGACCCACCATAGCCTATGAGAGGGCTTGCGAGAAATGAAATGAAAACAAAAAAGTAGTATGAGAACTATGGTATGGGCTAGTCTCGTGCCCAGCTGCTATGGCACACATGTGATTTACGTATTATTATTTTTTTCACATTGCGACGCTAGGAGCACGAGACTAGGTATGGGCATTGATCAGTGCATGCCGTTTTTTTTTGTTTTTTTCTATCACGCTACTCCGCTTGCAGCCCTAAGCCATGGCAGGATAGTACACGCCGGTTGACAGTGCCGGAATTACCCCTCATCGAATTCAGCTGCTGACGCACTGAGAACGTGTTATTTACAGCTCAACGTAACAGGTATGGCAGGCCCTCTCGGCGGCGTGATCTGCTGCAGAATGAGCACTGTTAACAGGTATGGCAGCCCCTCTCGCCGGCGCGCGATATGGCAACAGGAGCTCAACTTAATAGGTATGGCAGGCCCTCTCGATGGCGCTCGATATACTACAGAATGAGCTCTGTTAGCAGGTATGGCAGCCCCTCTCGCCGGCACGTGATATGGCAACATGAGCTCAGCTCAACAGGTATGGCAGGCCCTCTCGACAGCGCTCGATATGAGCTCTGTTAACAGGTATGGCAGGCCCTCTCGACGGTGCGTGATATGGTAACATGAGCTCAATTAATAGGTATGGCAGGTCCCTCTCGACGGCGCGACATGCTGCAGAACAAGGTCTTTTAACAGGTATGGCAGGCCCCTCTCGCTGGTGCAATATGCTACAGAATGAGCCCTATTGACAGGTACGGAAGGTCCCACTCGTGGCGTGCGATATGCTGCAGAATGAGCTCTCTTAACAGGTATGGTACGTCCCTCTCGATGGCGCGATGTGCTGCAGAACAAGGTCTTTTAACAGGTACGGCAGGCTCCTTTCAACAGCGCGCGATATGCTGCAGAAGATCTTTTAACAGGTATGGCAGGCCCCTTTCACTGACGCGATATGCTACAGAATGAGCCTTATTGACAGGTATGGCAGGTTCCACTCGTGGTGCGCGATATACTACAGCATGAGCTCTGTTAACAGGTATGGCAGGCCCTTTCGACGGCGCGCGATACGGCAATATGAGCTCAATTGACAGGTATGACAGGTCCCTCTCGATGGCGCGATATGCTGCAGAAGGAGTACTATTAACAGGTATGGCAGGCCCTCTCAACGACGCGCGATATGCTGCAGAATGTGCTCTGTTAAGAGGTATCGAGATACACTACACCAGCAGAATTTGACAGGTACGGCAGGCTGTTGCAGCGAGGTGTGGCAAAACAGGCTATATTACATGGGGAGGCTAGAGCCGTGGGATAATAGATAATGGTACAGCATGCTGAGATGATGAAAGAGCACCTATATATAGATCACGATAGCTAGAAATACATAATCAGTTCTCAAAATGAGCGTGGCATTTACAGTAACTAGCACTGTCATGATTACTTTGGTAGCCAGCCTATCTACAGTAGATAGCCTTACATTTGTATAGGTCCCTATACCGAAGTTGAGAGCAAGCATGCCGTGATATTGAAAGGTATTATTAAGTGTACCTTAGGCGCATTAGTAGGCAGTGAATTTGGTTGCGCCAGGGGCAGTAGGGCGTAGTGAGTGGGCGCATCATGTGTGGAGGGGCACAATGCAATTTCTTAAATATGCCAGGCGCTCTGGGGCACGATGCAATTTGTTAATTACGCCGGGCACTCTGGAGTGGAAGGTTAAGTTTCTAAATACGCCTGAGGCGCTGAGGGCACTCAGGGCGATTGCTGCACCCAGGGCGGGTTGGTTGCGCCTAGCCAAAAAATTATTTTTGCTGATGAGCTGACCCTGACACCCTTACAATTCACCACACTCCTTCTAGCACTCCGATATATATCCCTACACCTGTGAGCACGCTTAAGTGACATGACCGCCAGCATCTTGGTCATCGCTTAACAGCCCGAATGTGAAGAACCTGCCAGAACCTGCTAAAAGAACTCGGATCCCCAGAACCCGGCAGAAAGCTGCAGAACTCGGCGGAAAGCTGTAGAAGCTGCTGGAAGCTATAGAACCTGCCGGAAAGGCGTAGAATCAGCTGGAAACAGGTATCGGTGAGCTTATTCCCGGGTATTCTTGATGCTTCTACCTGCTTCCAGTCATTTCCCTGGCCATACATGTACTTCCTGCCATTTCCTTTGTTTTCCATGTACTTCTAGTTGCTTCTCGGTTTTCTATGTTCTTCGTTTGTTTGCATGTTTGCTAGTTTGCCTAGATTTTCTACCGAGGGTTTTCTATAAAGAGGCACTCCTCCCTCCTTCCTCCTCCCTCTTGCTTCCTCGCCATAGCCTATAGAGCGGCATGCGAGTAATGGAATAAAAAAAAAAAAAAATCCCTCTTGCTTCTCCACACGACAACTTGTATTCTACCTAAGTTGTATCTTTGGCTTTTAATACATCTACCTCTCGATATCATATAGCTCCAACCGGCTCTGCCTCCACCTCCACTGCGACATGGCTTCAATGCCCGCCGCCCACCCCATACCCAGATCTTGTACATTGACCTGGACCCGTTCATTACACCATTGCGCTGGGAAACTGCGATGCCATTGCCCTGCTGCCATTGTGTGGCTGCAAAGGTATACTGCAAAGAGGTACAGCCATTAGGGTTATGGGCATGAGGAGCTAGGCTCCGGTAGGCGTGGGAAGGTGCTGGGTGTCACGGCTATAGAGAAGTGTATACGGTGGGCCGAAATGGCTACCGAGGTGGATATGCTGCAGGGCGAAATAGCTACGGAGGTGCATATACTGCGAGGCGGAATTAGTGATGGCCACGGAGGTGTATTTGCGGTGGGCCGAAATGTCTACATGGGTGTATATATGATGGGCCTCAGTCGCTATGGCGGTGTGTATACTGTGGGCCGGAATAGCCATAGAGGTGTATATGCTGCAGGCTGGAATGGCTATGGAGGTATCTATGCTGTGGGCCAGAATGGATTTAGAGATTGATATGCTGTGGGCTAGAATGGCATTGGAGGTATAGATGCTATAGGCCAGAATTTTTACAGAGGTATATGTGCTATGGGCCGGAATAGCTACGGAGGTATGTATGCTGTAGGGCGGAATGGACACATCGGTGTATACTAGGTAGTTTTATAGTCAATTGCCATCGGGTTCGAGGTTGAGTTGGCGTACGCTAACTCAGCTGGCACCGGGTTCTCCAGCAAGTTGGCGTACACCAACTCAGTTGGCACTGACTCCTCTAGTGAGTTGGCGTACGCCTACTCAGCTGGCACTGGGTTCTCCAGTGAGTTGGCGTACGCCAACTCAGTTGGTACTGACTCCTCTAGTGAGTTGGCATACGCCAACTCAGCTAGTACTGGGCTGGGTCCTCCAGTGAGTTAGCGTACGCTAACTCAGCTGGCACCGGGTTCTCCAGTGAGTTGGCGGATACCAACTCAGTTGGCACTGGGCTGGGTCCTCCAGTGAGTTGGCACTGACTCCTCTAGTGAGTTGGCGTACGCCTACTCAGCTGGCACTAGGTTCTCCAGTTAGTTGGCACTGACTCCCCCAGTGAGTTGGCGTATGCCTACTCAGCTGGCCCTGGGTTCTCCAGTGAGTTGGCGTACGCCTACTCAGTTAGTACTGGGTTCTCCAGTGAGTTGGCGTATGCTAACTCAGTTGGCACTGACTCCTCTAGTGAGTTGGCTTACGCCTACTCAGCTGGCACTAGGTTCTCCAGCGAGTTGGCACTAACTCCTCTAGTGAGTTGGTGTACACCTACTCAGCTGATACTGGGTTCTCCAGTGAGTTGGTGTACGCCCACTCAGCTGGCACTGACTCCTCTAGTGAGTTGGTGTACGCCAACTCAGTTGGCACTGACTCCTCTAGTGAGTTGGCGTACACCAACTCAGCTGGCACTGGGTCCTTCAGTAAGTTCACGTACGCGGGCGCTGGAGGAGAAAAGAAAGGGGCTATATGGGGGGGGCATAGTGATGGATTGGACAAGGAGGGCCGCAACGGCATTCACGAGATTGAGAACGGGAAAGGGGATGGGGAAGGAGTGGGAAGTCAGGATTGGGAAAGCGATAGAGGGGAGTGTATCTGGATGTGGAGAGAGGTAAACAGCGGACCACCTGGCGTTCAGGTGTGAGGAGGTAGAATACTTGGAAGGATAGGGAAGGTAGGAGGACATTGACCACAAGAAATGGATGATAGAGCAGGAGAATGGGGAGGGAACGAATTTTTCGTTTATGTGAAGGTGGCGGTAGAAGAAAGTTGTCGCCATTTTTATTGCCTCGTAGAGGTGGGGCGGGGAGGGGTCGGGTTTTCATTTGTAGGGATGGTGGTGGAAGAGCTAGGTAGATAAGCCTGCCTTCGGGCTTCGAGAGTTTAGACCTAGGGGCCCTGCCATAGCTTATAGCTGCAAGCGGGGTTACGTGAAATAAAAAAAAAAAAAATCCTCTACTGTTGAGTTTGTGAGCGCCCACTGGGTCCTCTACTGAGTGGGCCTCCACTGAGTTCTTTTTTTTTTTTTTTTTTTTTATATCATTTTTCTCGTACTCTACTGAGCTTGCAAATACCTACTCAATCTGCTGAGTATTTGCCGTTCCATAAAATGACCTATTTTCTACATGCGTGATGAGGGCAATTGCGATGTATTTGCTATAAATCAAATTCAGTTCATTCTGCCACATCTCCCACTACCGAGGAAGGCCTACCATACCTGTAAAGTTGAGCTCACTCTGCCACACCTTGCAGCATAAAAAGGGGTCTGTTGATAGGAGTATGCAGTACTTCTGAGGCCATCTACGTCTGCCGCACTTGTTGCCTTTTTCATATCAAAGAACATTATGTAATTTTCACCGTGTCTTGCTAGTGAAGTCTAAGCTCAGGCCTGAGACCATGAAACATAAGTCTGGCAGTATTAACTAACAACCTGGAAATATACTGATCAATAGTTCATCACGCTCAATCTGGTTGCATTATTCTAGTATAGTTTTTGAGGCTGAACAGTATACCATAACATCTGACGGCTGGAGTGGCCCAAGCAACCAACAACTAGAGCCCCTCTGTTTTATTATTACTAGCGTGATCCGACGGCTGGAGTGGCCCAAGCAACTACCAACTGGAGCCCCTTTATTTTATCCTTACTCATGTGCCACTATGGCGAGATTTACAATAATGTAAACTTCATCTCAATTCAGCATTGTACTAAGGAGGTACCATATATATACTGCAATATTGCCAAATTGAGATAATTATCCGCTGTAAGAGCACTAGATATATTTGGCCAATTGTGCATATATCAAGTATATTAAGCATGCGTATCTGAAAAAGAACTCACTTTCCCCAACCCGGAGTAGAAATTCACTCTCTGACCATGTGACTAAGATATTAGGCATATTGAGTATATTGAACGTCTTACACATATTGGCAACATGGATTAGATATTGAGAATATATTACTATATACATGAGATATTGTGTATAATTATACATTGGACTACGTGAATGAGATATTAGGTATATTACACATGTTGATTGTATGCGTAAGATATGGAACATGTTGAACGTATAGTATATAATGAGTGCATGCATGAGATGTTAGATATATTTAGTATGTTATGAGGTATCCGACATTTTTTCACATAACTCTACTTATAGCTATCCGGTATAGGAGGGGAGGTATCTAATGAAAATAACCCAATCTCTATATACGCTTACAAGCACGACAAGAACATTTTTCATGCATTTACTATGCATAAAATGGTCTATCTTCCACATGCATAACAAGGGCATTAGCAACAAGGGCATTTGCGACGAAGAGATTAGCGACGAGGGCATTGGCAATGAGGGCATTGGCAACGAAGAGGCAAGTTGCAATGTATTTAACATGCATATGCTAAACATGCCCAATGAGGGGACTTTTAATGCATTTCACATGTACAAATGGTCTACTATATTTTTTACATACGTGAGAAGCCCATTTGTGACGTTTTTAATATGCAGAGAATGATCCATTTTCTACACATATGAGTGGCGCATTTTTGACATATTTACTATGCAAAAAGCAACCTATTTTCCACATGTGTGACGAGGGTCTTTGTGACGTATTCACTATGCCCATTTGTAGTGTGTTTAACATGCACAAAATGACCCACTTTTTACATGCCCATATGTAACGTATTTAACTAATAAATGCCAAATAGCATATACATGCACTCAGGGTATGTTCAACACATTTAGTATGCCTATTTCAGAGGGCGAGGAGGCAATTTTCTAAGTAATATGCACAAAACGGTCAGACAGAAAAATAAGTATTTAGACAGGTGATAAATACATATTTATGCCCCATGCAGTATTTGGCTATTGTTACGACTAAGGTAAGACTTACGGGATACTGCTATGAGAAGCACCGCCAGTTCTGTATAAGCCGTGTGCTGAAGATGTAGCTGATCACTACTAGGCAACACATGGAACACTTTGGGCCCGAGAAACGGCGGTCGCGTACAGAAGTGTGTGTCAAGCAATAAGTCATACAGACTAGCAACTGCACATGGTTTATAAAGTAATATGCGTACATGCATTAGGTGCTACTGACCTTCCTAATGCATGTTTCTACTACGTCTCCTTATCTACGTGTCTTATCTATATTCATCATGTCATTGTCATATTATGTTGATAGCTTGGAAGTCTATATAAACGGGCTGAATAGATAGCTAGAAGAAATCGAGACACTAGCGGTGTTCTAAGTTGAACTCTCACTTAACGCTCTCGCGTAACCTTTTGCCATCCGCTTCGCTGCCTTCACACCGTAACCGTGAGCCCAGCGACGCCTACGCTAACATTACACCACTATTACTACTTTTTTCTTTTCTTTCCTACACCCGATAAGCAATGGAGCCCCAACGATCGCTCTTCCGACTCTCCCAGTACTCCAATCGCTCTCAGCATACACCTCAGGAGTCGAAAAGCAGGCACACCTCTGAGGAGGTAGAATCTGTGGAAACCGCACAGCCCCTCCTCACCAACGATGGCGAAGATGTCGCGATGTCTGGAGATGACCAACCACGGCGAATTTCATATACAGCCCCACGCCAGATCGAAGGATGGGATTCCCCCCAAGTCAATACATCGTACAAGAGCAGTTCCTACCTGCGGGACTGCCACAGGTAGCACGCCTCCCCACATTTGCACAACCAACCCCACACACCTCACGTGTGAGCTCCCCGCTGTCAGAAGTATTTCCGTAAGGCAAATCCACACCACCACCGAAGGTATCTAAAGGAAAGCAACGAGCACGCCCCTCCCCATCAGGGCCCAGTAGCCAGTTCATGAAAGCATTTGTGGAAGAAGCAAGCCCTGCGAAGGGAAGCTTAGAATAAAGAACAGAGCAGGCGAAATGCAGCACCGAGACAGCAATGACTGATACAGCTAACCTCCGAAATGAATGGTTACACACCAGGCAACAAGATATCGCAGACCTTAAGGAGCTGGTAAACATCAATTTCGAGACCCTCGTTGATCTAGTAGACAAACGATTCGAGGCTGAAGCTCAAGCCCAGAACGATGGATTAGAAACGCTTAGAGCAGCAATGGCACAGAAAATAGGGACACAACTAACTACATTAATTACTCAAATGAATACATTAACCCAGCAGGTCGCTAGAGTCCTACAGCAACAGCAGAACCCTCCACCACCACCGAATAACCGAGGTCGGAGACCCTCACGCAGCCGCTCAGAGTCCTGCCGCCGCCATTGCCAGTCCCACTCAAGGTCCCGCTCACCTCCACCCAAGGTAAAGCAGCCAAAATCGTTCACTGGAAGGCCTGAAGAACTGGAAGACTTCCTCTTCTCAATAAAGGAGTATTTTGAGGTATGTAATGTTGAGAATAATAGAACTAAGAACAGAATGATTTCCTATTACTTGGAAGGGTCTGCAAAGACGTGGTGGAGGTGCCATCGTAATGCCGAATGGACCTGGGCGCAATGCGTTGAGCAATTCAAGAGGCAATACCAGGACAAACAAGACAAAGCCGAAAAGGCTCAAAAGATTCAGAACACTCACCAAACAAAGGACATACGCTCTTACCTCACTGACATCGACGAATGGAACTTTTCGGCAGGCTTAGACGATGAAGTCCTAATTGGCTTTGTTATGAAGAACGTTGATGCCGTAATTGCGAACCATATGGCAGGACACCCAGAGGCTATAACCAACTGGTCTCTGTGGAAGGAAACAGCCATCTCTATCACCACCTATGCCTCCGCCCGTACCTATACCTCCTCCAAACATGCCCATAAGCGCAAGCAATCTGACAGGAAAAGCACAAACACCACCTTACTTGCCCCCTCCAAACCAGTCTCGAGAGAGGGGTACACCTTCGACAACCCAAGGAACCACGACAATGTACCCGATAAGGTCAAACAACAGAGAAAGCTGGATGGTGTTTGTATCTGCTGTGTCTCCGATACACATGAAACCAGAGATTGTTGGAACGGATGGACCTATAAAGGAGGGAACACCAAGCCTAAACTAACAACGGCCGCTAAGGTAAAAAAGGAAAAAGGGGACGTCAAGGCTTTGGAGGATAGGGTACAACTCTCGAATAAGAAGAGGTAGACCAATGACCGAAAAACCGTCCGCATTACCAAACTTAACTCAGATAGTGAATCACTCCATAACGATTCGGGAAACGAGTGAGGGACCCTCAAAGCACGATTGGGAGGTCCCCTGAACATCACCCTCTCCTGGCGACCAATATTAAATTCCAACCCTCTGGAATGAAAATCCGAGCCCTCATCAACCCCGGTACATCTGCTTCTGTTGTCTCTCTGTCTCTGGGAAGAAAATTGGGTTGGAAGAAACGGGCTAGGCCCGTGAATATATGCCAGGGGGACGGGAGCTCCTTGGAAGGAGGAATAAAGGTTTTGAATACTGCATTTGTGTTTTCCAGCGTTCGGAGTAAATCAGGTAATGTAATCTCTAGTACTGTGTTTGATTTTGATGCAGAATGCTTAGATATTGGGGATAGAGAAGTGTTATTAGGACTGTCTTGGTTAGGAAGAAAAGGTTTCTTTGTGGATTGTGAAAACAGGCGTTTGGTGCATAATTCCTTTGATTTTGTTGTTCCTTGTAATGAAGTCGTTCTGCCATCTGTTTCTGTTTTGGATTTAGGAAAGGAACCCCTAGAGGAAGGCGATGTACTACTAATGATTGATGCACGCGAACGTTATGAACGTTACGCTCAAGTATTTTCCAAGTAGCAAGCAGCCAGACTACCACCCCACTGATCCTGGGATCACACGATCCCACTTAATGACCTTAATGCTAAAGTACCTAATGGCCCGATATACAAGACCACCTGGGAGGAAGATGAAGCCCTGCAGAGGTATCTGGAGGAGGACCTACCCACTAGCAAGATTAGACGTTCAAGATCTGCAGCTGGCGCACCAATACTATTCGTCCGGAAGAAGGATGGCTCACTCCGTCTATGTGTGGACTACAGGGAACTCAATAAGATCATAGTACCAAACCGGTACCCCCTCCCACTCATGCCAGACCTTCTGGAAAGGACTCGCGGCGGTAGATACTTCACCAAACTAGACCTCAAGAACGGCTACTACCTCATTCGGATTAAGCCAGGTAACGAATGGAAGACCGCCTTTAAGACTAAGAAGGGCTTGTTTGAATATACTGTTATGCCTTTTGGTCTTGTCAACGCACTGGCGAGCTTTCAGGAAATGATAGACGAAATTTTGAAGGACGTTGATGGGGTAGTATGGTACTTGGATGATATCTTAATCTATGGAGGAAGGACTGAAGCCGAACACCAAAAAATCGTGGAATGGGTCCTACAACTACTTCTTGACCACGGACTGGCCGTGAATCTGTCCAAGTCCAAATTTCACATACAAGAAATGACCTTGCTTGGCCACATCATCAATGGGAAGGAGATCAAGATGGACCCCCACAAGCTTAGCACCATTGCTGACTAGCCAACACCTACCAAGAAGAAGGAAATCCAGAAATTCGTGGGCTTTGCCAACTACTACCGCCGTTTCATCAAAAACTACAGCACCAGAGTGAAACCACTTACCTCTCTCACGGGCAACGTACCATTCTCATAGGGTGACGCACAACAGCAGTCATTCGATGAACTTAAGCAAGCATTCATGTCCGCTCCAGTACTCCGCCTATGGGATAGAACCCTGAAGACGATCATGGAAACCGATGCATCTAACCAAGCCCTTGCTAGCATCCTCTCCCAATATCACGAGGAGGATGGAGCTAAAACACTGCACCCAGTCGACTTCCACTCACGAGCCCTCAACGCAGCCGAACGAAATTACCCTATCCATGATAAGGAGCTGCTGGCAATCATCGACTGCTTCAAGAAATGGTACACTTGGCTATAGAGCGTACATATCGATGTCTATACTGACTACTATGAGCTCAAGTACTTTGCTACCAAGCAGAAGCTCAACTCCCGACAGGCCAACTGGTACATGAAGATGTGCGAGTTGGACTTTACTATTATCTATCGCAAGGGAAGCGATAACGGGAAAGCTGATGCTATATCATGACGGACCGGTGACAAACCCGCAGGTCTGGAGGTCCAATTTCTAAAAGATGGACAACTACTCATCAACGGCGACCCCATTGAAGAAGACTCAGAGGTCGAAGGCATCGATACCAAAGACTGGGAAAGAAGGAACGGTCTCCTAGTGGTACCAAAAGAACACAGGCTGGCCGTCATGAAACAGTACCACGACTCAGAAGTCACTGGC
>WHUZ01000188.1:0-41084 GCA_015179045.1 Kalaharituber pfeilii
GACATCGAACCGGTGCCACCACCAGTACCACAGACATTGGGTTCAGCCCCATCATGTGCGTAGACACCCCACCAGCGGACAAGAACACCGACAAGACAACACCCCTGACCAGGAAACGGAAAGGGAAACAGCCGTCACCACAAGCCACCCACGAAATCAAACGACGACTGGATTCAAACGAGGCGAAGAAGATCGCAGACTCGCCTTCGGTCGGGACCCCGGCAACGCCCACGGGCAGCACCGCCACCACAGCCGCAACAAAGCCCCCAACCCCGAAGCTGGCGCCCCATCACCCTGCTTAACACGGCTGCCAAGCTGGGACAAAAAGTCATAGCGAACTCGATACAGAGAATGGACGACCTGTTCCGGGACTCACAGCTGGGGAGTCGGCCATTCCGAGGGAGCGAGGACTTGCAGAGACAAATTTCTGAAAGAAGCGGACCGCCGACTAGGAAGGGGGGAGTGGACGGCACTAGTCGGGGACGACATCAAGGCGGCGTTTAACCATGTAAGACGAGAAAGGGTAGTCAAGAGACTGGAAAGCACCAATCGGAACATAGCCAGCTTCGTACAAGGATTCCTACAACCGAACCAGTTTTCGATCTCATGGGACGGGAAAGTTCGAGGAAAAGGCACGATGACGGATGGGGCGCCGCAAGGAATCACCGCTGTCTCCGGTCCTATTCCTGGTGGAGTCGCTCCCCTAGCGGAGAAAGCCGACAGACGACTGTTCACACGATCGTACGTAGACGACTTCCACAGCGTCATCTCCAACAGTCAATGAAGCAACTACGAAAAGACATAGACCAACACCGGAAACTGCTAGCCCAAGAAGCCAAGGAAGAGGGGTTCGATCTGGACCCACGGAAATCAGAGACCCTAATAATCGGCACCAAAGGGGAAAGCTACCGGCTGGTGGGACTAACGGTGGACTGAGAACTCAAGTTCGACGAACACTTCCAGAAGAGACTACACCTAGGGAAGGCGGCGTGGGGGGTCGCGCAAAGACTCACAAAGATACCACCGAGCAAGAGAAGACAACTCTACACAGGCATAGCCAGGAATATAGCCACCTACGGATGCTAGGCGTGGCAAAACCTACGCGAAGGGAGCACCGAAGGAAAAAAAGCTAAGACTACTCGAGAAATGGCAGTACACAGTTTGCCAGGGACATCACCGGAGCCCCCTGGGGAACCAGAAGAGACATCGTGGAAGGAATATCCAACCTAGAATCGGTAGAGACCTTCACGCACGGGGAGAAAGAACGAGTGGAGGCACGAACACTGAGGTTCAACAACGAACCAATACAAGACCCGTTATCGGACACCACGTACCTGAGGGGCGATCTGTCACACCGAGACCCTCTTCCGATACACTTTTTCCCCTTCAGACCAAGCGACACAAGCAAGGAGGAATGGGAAAAAGCCATCGCGAAGGAGGAGGACGAAGGATGGAAGAGCGCATACACCGACGGGAGCCGGGTGGACAACTCAACGGGAGCGGGAATATACTGCCAGGGCAGGGACGAGTCCATCTACCTGGGACGAAGATGCACCGTGAACGACGGAGAGCTGATCGCAATTGGCCAGGCTCTCGAACAAGAGGGAGAAATAATGGTCGTCTCCGACTCCCGCACTGCAATCGCCAGGATCCGAAAGATAGCCAACGGCGACCCGAACGCAGAAGGCTCGTCCCGAGAAGTACGAGAACGATGGGAGAGACGAGTCGCAAGGGGGGACCAAGACATCGCAATAATGTGGATCAAAGCACACAAAGGGGTAGAAGGCAACACCAAGGCGGACACGGCGGCTAAGATAGGCACGGCACTACAGTACGAAGAGGACATTGCTACAGAAGCAGGCATCAGACAGGAAGCCAAAAACCTCCGAGCCGACGAAAGGGACCGCCTCCGTATGTCCTACCGACCCTTCAAAGAATAGACAACCGCAGGAGAATCGCAACCCTGGCCGGTATCCTAGGGAACAAGGGACTCAAAGAATGGAGGCACACCATAGGAAAGACGGACTCCCCGGAATGCCGATGGTGTGGGAGAGCACCCGAGAACCTAGCCCACATAACCAACGAATGTCAGACATGGAAGGGAAAGATGAAAGACGGAGCGGGAGGATTAAGACAACCAGACAAGGATACGAACATCGGGGAGATACTGGAATGGGCAGGGCAGGAGTGATTATTAGCATTTATTTTATTCGTTATACCTGTAATTAACTAGTTTATTTATACCTCGCCATAGCCCTTAGGGCGGCATGCGAGTAATGAAATAAAAAAAAAAAAAAAAAAAAAAGCCCCCAACCCCGACACTGACAATGTCACCCCCAACTCTGACACCAACAACGAGACTCCCGACACCAATCACGGACTCAAGACCAAGACCAAAGACCAGCAAGCCCCCCGCCTCCTCGCCAAACACCGACGCCTTCGCCATAGCCCCCAGGGCGGCATGCGAGTACTGATATAAAAAAAAAAAAAAAACACTCCTCCGTAGCCGTAACATCCAGAACCTTCCCACGCCTACCGGAGCCTAGCCCCTCACGCCCGTAACACGCAATGGCTGTAAATCTTCCCAGTGCAATGGCAGTGCATCTTCGGAGTGCAATAGCAGCATACATTCGCAGTGCACCTTTGCAGCAGCACAATGGCAGCAGTGCAATGGCACCGTACTTGAGCAGCGCAATGGTAGCGCATCTTCGGAGTGCAATAGCAGCATATATTCATCTCGTGCTGTTGGGTCAGGCCTTCCACCATTCCAGTAGCCATTTCGGTAGCTACTTTACCAGCCATTTCACTAGCCATCTGTAATCGGACCCCTCGCCCAAAACCCTCCAGCTCCGGTCCTATACTGGCAATCAACATACTATATGCCAGTATTTGCACACGTGCAGCTGACTCTGACCCCCTCGTAACTCGGTATACTCCTTAGGGCATTCCCATATATGTCCCTACACCTGTGAGCTCACTTCAGCAACATGGCCGCCAGCATTCTAGTCATCGCTTACAAACCCGAACCGGAAGAACGTGCCAGAATCTGGTAGAAGAACTCGGATCCCCAGAACCTGCCGAAAAGACGTCGAACCTGCCGCAAAGCCTTAGAACCTGCTGGAAGACCTCGGAATCCACCAGCAACAGGTATCACTGAGCTCATTCCCGGATATTCCTGATGCTTCTACCCGCTTCCAGTCATTTCCTTGGCCTTCCATGTACTTCCAGTCGTCTCCTTGGTTTTCCATGTACTTCGTTTGTTTGTTTGTTCGTTTGTTTGTTTGCTTGGATTTGCCACCGAGGGCTTTCTATAAAAGAGGCCCTCCGCACTCCTCCCTCTTGCTTCTCCACGCACCAACTTGTATTCTACCCAAGGTGTGTATTTAGCTTTTCAATACATCTACCTCTCGGCATCACATAGCTCCGACCGCCTCTGCCTCTGCCTCTGCCTCTGCCTCCGCTGTGAAATCGTCTGCCGCCCGCCCCGTACCCGGTTCCGGTACCCTGGACCCCCTGAGACCCCGAAATCCCGACCCGCCGACCCCACCCAGACCAGTTTATTACACCATCTCGGTAGCCATTCCGGTAGCCGTTTGGGCAGCCTTTTCAGCAGCCTTTTCAGCACGCATTTCGGTAGCCATTTCGGCTGCCATTTCAGCATTCATTTCGGTAGCCGTTTCGGCTGCCATTTCAGCTGCTATTACGGCTGCCATTTTGGCTGCCAACTCACCAGCCATTTCAGCATTATATACACATGGCTGTGCCGACGCAAGGGCACAAGCTGAGCTCCAATTGTCACGCGGCGGCGAGCTGGTGCTGCTAACGGATACGACCGGTTCAGGGTAACAGTAGCTTCTCAAGCGCTGAACGGCAGAGCCTTGACAGGAGAAGCTTGCCGGTAGTAGTTCAGTGGTTCCAGTTCAGCGGCGATGCCAGACTATGGTCAAAAGGCAGAGAAGACCAAGTACTGAATTAGATCTAGGGATTGACAAGAATAACAAGAACATATGAACCATATGGGTCCTAGCAGGCGGCCTATAATGGCGAGTGGGCCATACTGGT
Source organism: Kalaharituber pfeilii (assembly GCA_015179045.1). Taxonomy (NCBI): domain Eukaryota; kingdom Fungi; phylum Ascomycota; class Pezizomycetes; order Pezizales; family Pezizaceae; genus Kalaharituber; species Kalaharituber pfeilii. The sequence continues at coordinate 4,063 of WHUZ01000188.1, forward strand.
AGGCAGGCTATACTGGCAGGAGGGCTATAGTGGCAGGCGGGCTATACTGGCAGCTTGCTAGCTACCTATAGCTAGCCGGTTCTATCAGCTTGCCAGCGGTCAGGGCGGCATGCGAGTAATGATATAAAAAAAAAAAAAAAAATTGCCGGCGGTCGTGGCTTTTTTTTTTTTTTTTTTTTTAATCACATAACCCCGCTTGTAGCACTTGGCCATGGCAGGGTCGGCGGTCGTGGCTTGCCGGCGGTCGTGGCTTGGTGTGTGGCGGCCGTAAGGACAATGTGTGCATTTCATATATATGACGGGTCCCTTTCAACATCGTGAGATGTGTGAACGTGAGCTGAATCTGACACGTACAGTAGGGCCCGTTGGATGGCACGAGAGTGGCATGATGAGTGCAATTTCATATGTATGGCGGGTCCCTTTCATTCGCGAAATTATCTGACACGTACCATAGGGCCCAATCGATGACACGAGAATGGCAGAATGTGGTCAATATCACAGGTATGGCGAGTCTCTTTCAACATCATGAAATGTATAGCACCTATGCCAAGAAACCATGGATAGCACCTGTGCCAAGAAACCATGGAGCTACAGCCGCTCCATGGTTTCTTGGCATGATGAGACGCAATGGCAACGCACTTTCACAGCACAATGGCACCGCACTTTGGAAGCACAATGGCACCGCACTTTTGAAGCGCAATGGCAGCGCAGCTTCGCAGTGCAATGGCAGCATACATTTGATATGTATAGTTGGTGTGACCCGATGGTACAAGATGAAGTGGAATAAGCTGAATTTGACAGGCCCTAGCCATTCCAGCAGCCATTTCTTTTTTTTTTTTTTTTATTTCATTACTCGCATGCCGCCCTACGGGCTACGGCGAGGTTTTCTATATTAAGAAACTTAAATAAAAATGTCTTCTGACTACATATGTTACCCGCGGAGTCCATACATGATGCGGGAGAGAGGTCCTCGTGTGAAGTCCTCGTGTACCGAGCCTGTCTACTTCCTTCCTCTGTCCGGCTCGTACACGCTCGTCCTCAGCCACCGTCCTCCGAGTTTCACCTTGTCTGCTTTCGTCTCTGTCTCCAGGTAGGCTACGACGGAGCTCGTCTTTTTTCCTTCTTCTTTCAATATTGCCTTTTTTCGTAACCATCTGACCCCTCGGATCTTGCCTAAAGTAGTAGCCATTTCGGAAGCCATTTTAGCAGCCATTTCAGAATGCATTTCGATAGCCATTTTGGCAGCCATTTCAGCACACATTTCAGTAGCCATTTCGGCTGCCATTGCAGCAGCCTTTTCAGCATTCATTTCAGTAGCCGTTTCGGCTGCCATTTCGGCTGCCATTTCAGCAGCCTTGCAGCATTCATTTCGGTAGCCATTTCGGCCGCCATTTTAGCAGCCTTTTCAGCATGCATTTCGGTAGCCATTTCGGTACGTATTTGAAGCCTTAAGCTCCGTGTCTTCAGCATGATCGATGTTATCCAAAAAGCGTAATTCCTTAAGTGCCGTGCCTTCAGTACAATTATTGTTATCCAAACAGTGTAATCATAACCCTTAAGCGCTGCTTATCCAAAAGTATACTTGTCATTATCCAAAACTGTGCTAGTGGGCAAGTAATGAGATTCCTTGAACCCGGTGGACCTTAAAATGGTTCAGGGTAACTGATCGTGATCGGTGACAGGCAGCACCCGCCGCCACCCGCCGCCGCGCGTGACATAAATGTTCTACAGTTAATACATTAAGCAACAAAAAAAATCACAAAAAATCAAAACAGATTGCTCCGGTTCTACTAGAGTTTAGTCATATGGAACCGGGGCATTACAGTCCATCTCAGGGAGATGCCGGACAAAGATTAATCGAGTTCAAAGCCAAGTTTTATTTAAAATCTTCTCATGTGAAAAAAAAAACAATACTGGAACGAGCACCATCAAAGTCCGCAACAAAATGCTCCAGTAAACGAGAACGAAAAAAAATAACATCCCCTTGCTGAAACTTTAACTTCATCCCTAAATCAGGTAAAACTAACTCTCCCCCAGGAAAGTTTCCCCAACAACACATAGCCACCCAACCATCAGGAGTATCATTATAGTTTTTGTGAGCTTCAACTTGAGTATTCCGCAATAAAGCAAGTCCATAAAAACAGGCAAGACGAGAAGTGTTCAGCAAAGAACATGGTACATTATTAAAACAATCTTCCTGAAAAAGCCTCCAATAACGTAAATAACAATCAGGATCAATAACTAAAAAAAGCCTTCCAATAACTTGAATGAATTGAGAAATATTATTAAAGAAAGCACCTACAGCCCGCTGCTTGTAGCCGGCAGATCCAATATGCCTAGATAAAGTAGGTGGAGTAAAAGTATGTCCTTTCTGCATCCAATATGCCAAGTGATATACTCCAAAAGTAGAGTGTCTTTGACAAAATAAAGCCACTTTAGAGTAACGGCAATCCTCTTTCCCTGGAGGAGGTGGTGAATATTCCTCTTCTAAGGAATCAATGGCTGTAACAGTATCTTTTTGCATTTGAATACCTGCCGATTTTCCAATGGGATACTATATTTTTTAAGTTAGTATATATACGCAACAGCAAATAAAATAAAACGAGGAGTGGGAGTAGGAGGACGTAGAGGGTGACCGGAGGGAAGCCGGCTACCCTCCGGGGGAGTGAGAGGACGTGGAGGGTAACCGGAGGGTAACCAGAGTGAAAGTAAGAGGACGTGGAGGGTAGCCGGAGGGCAACCGGAGTGAAAGTAGGAGGACGCGGAGGGTAGCCGGAGGGTAACCGGAGTGAAAGTAGGAGGACGTGGAGGGTAGCCGGAGGGTAACCGGGGTGAAAGTAGGAGGACGTGGAGGGCAGCCGGAGGGTAACCGGAGTGAAAGTAGGAGGACGCGGAGGGTAGCCGGAGGGCAACCGGAGTGAAAGTAGGAGGACGCGGAGGGTAGCCGGAGGGCAACCGGAGTGAACGTAGGAGGACGCGGAGGGTAGCCGGAGGGTAACCGGAGTGAAAGTAGGAGGACGTGGAGGGCAGCCGGAGGGTAACCGGAGTGAAAGTAGGAGGACGTGGAGGGTAGCCGGAGGGTAACCGGAGTATAAGTAGGAGGACGTGGAGGGTAGCCGGAGGGCAACCGGAGTGAGAGCAAGAGGACGTGGAGGGTAGCAGGAGGGTAACCGGGGTGAAAGCAGGAGGACGTGGAGGGCAGCCGGCGGGTAACCGGAGTGAAAGTAGGAGGACGTGGAGGGCAGCCGGAGGGCAACCGGAGTGAAACCAGGAGGACGTGGAGGGTGGCCGGAGGGTAACCAGGGTGAAAGCAGGAGGACGTGGAGGGCAGCCGGCGGGTAACCGGAGTGAAAGCAGGAGGACGTAGAGGGCAGCCGGATCAGGTATATAGATTTTTGCCATAGGGTCATAGCCTGTTATATAACCCCCCCCCAAAAAAAAACGCATACTTACATTTAATCCCCCCTTCCAAAAAACCAGTAATTCACTACCTTCCGAAGACATCCACCTTCCACTCACTTCCGTTAACGTGGCCTGTTCAAAAAGTTGATCGTGCTCTACATCAGAGCGCTTAATTTTTTTGTTTTGATCAGCCATTAAGGCTTGAAAGGAAACGGTAGTTGAAATAATTGGAAGCTTATTAAACGAATTCACCAAGCCCCGGATATGCCTGTGGAAGACTTCAGCATACTCCCCGGGCTTCCTAATGGGCATTATTGCCTCCACCTCAGCATTCACCTCTCGAACTCTCTCAAATCTCCTTTCTCCTTCCGCGTCCGACATCTTCCACCAACATTATTAGGCGTTGCGCACAAATAATTAAGGTGCTAACTTTGTAAAAATTCAGGCACTACGCACAGAATGTTTTACACAGTGAATAGTCTAGCAAAAAGTGAAAGGAGAAGTGAAGAAGCAACAAGCAAGTGAAAATGTGAAGGTGTTAGGCTGGCAAGTCGGCCAGTAGGTAAGTTAGGCGTGAGTACACCTCAGGAATTCAGCATGCGTAAAATCGGCGCGAGTTCTGCGGCGTATGAGTTCTTCTGCGGCGCGTGAACTCACCACGCGTAAATTCAGTGCGCGTAAATTCAGTGCGCGACGAGGAGTTCTGTAAAAAAGTTTGAGTGAGATGCTCTTGCTGCGGGGGGGAGACTGTGAGGGGGGTATTGCGTGGCGTACCTGAGGAGCTGCTGAGAGCTAGGAGGGGAAGGCAGTTGCTGCGAAGGGGGGATGCTGTGAGGGCAAGATGCTGCGTGTTTGCGGGTTTGCAAGGTGTGTTTCGCCGGAATAGAAGGCGGAGGGGGCTGCTATCGTGATGGGGCTGCGGCGTTGTTTTCTAAGGAGTACGGAGATGAGAGAGGAGAAAGCGAAGCCTAAGCCAGCAAACTCTAGGACGGGAATGACTCAGTTCACGTATGACTCAGCACCAGGATAACCCACTTAATGTGCACAAAATGCCCTATTTTACTAGACAGAAAAATAAGTATTTGGACAGGGGATAATGCATATTATGCGCCGTTCGGTATTTGGCAGAAACTAGCATATTATCGTATGCTTGGCAGTAAAGAATAGGTGTACTAGCCAGTAAAATATGTATTCGGACAGGGGTACTAATGCACATTATGCGCTATGTACGAATACATATTTTACTAGCTAGTAAAAGTCCAAATTCATTATGTCAGCTGTCCAAATTTCATCACGTCAGCTGTCCAAATACTTTCTTACATAATGAATTTGGACACCCTATCACGAAATATGGACTGTCTTATGGCTATCACCAGCCAAGCATACGAAAATATGCTAGTTTCTGCCGAATACTGCATGGCGCATGAATATGCATTTATCCCCTGTCCAAATACTTATTTTTCTGTCCAGTACATACGCGGCGGATCCATTTCTTCAGTGCAATGGCAGCGCACCTTTGCAGCGCACCTTTGCAGTGCAATGGCAACGCACCTTTGCAGTGCAATGGCAACGCACCGTTGCAGTGTGCAGTGCAATGGCAACGCACCGTTGCAGTGTGCAGTGCAATGGCAACGCACCTTCGCAGCAGCACAATGTAAATGACAATGATGTTAAAAAAAAAGAAAAAAATTACTGTGCAAGGCATCAACCACCGGGCAGGCCATAAAATAGACCATTTTGCACATGGTAAATACGTCGCAAATGCCCTCATCACGCATATAGAAAATAAACCATTTTGCACATGTAAAAACGGCTCACCACACATCTGTCAAGGCGTTTGCCAAGGCCAGGTAAAATAGTACTCACATCGGTCGCTGCAGGAGTTAATCACCGTGGAGGCCATTAAAATAGCACACACGGCGGTCGCTACAGTAGTTAAGCACCGCACAGGCCATTAACTACCGGGCAGGCCATGTAGAAAATCGACTATTTTGTGCATGTTAAATACATTAGAAAATTGCCTCCTCGCTCATGTGTGAAATAGGCATGCTAAATGTATTGAAATACCATTTTGCACATGTTAAAAACGTCGAGAATTGGCTGCCTTGGCGAGCAGCTGCGCGCGGGGTCACGTGACACAAAAAAAAAAAACAATAAATTGGCTGGTTACGAGACCAGAGAATTGGCTCCTCCGGCATGCAGCATAGACCAATCTGCATATGTTGAATTGGCTTCCTGTGCATATTTGGACAGGCCATTTTGCCCATATGAAATTTGTCAAAAGTTGATACTATGCAATGCAAAAAAGTAGAAGTAGCCAGTCACCCCGTGGTTCGAACTCAGACCCTGGGCCACGCTCGGGCTGCCTACTGGGTGGGTAGAACACCCCCGCTTCTTGGGCTCGCACCCTACCAGTTGCGCGACTGTGACCAGCTGTACTTTTATTGGTTAACACAATGTATAAATACTACTACAGTGTCCATATACTCAGAGTGGAAGCAAGGGCCGTAATGTGAGAAAAAATAAGTTATGTGATATGCGTGCTAGCGATTTTAATTCCGGCCAGCGTCAAACCAATTTTAGCTGGTGTCGAAAAAACAAAACCCCATTTGTGGCTAGCATCAGAAATGCTTATGCTAGCATAGAAAAAAAGCGTCCAACTTTAGTTTAATTGATGCCGCATACCCAAGGTTTGAAGGAAAATACCCTTGGCACCCACCCGGCGTACGGTTGAAATTTTGTATGGGCGACTCCCTAACTCCCCGCTCTAGAGGTGAGAGAAAAATACCAATTGTAACTACATCGCCAATGGAGACCATTGTGCCCATGGTAAATATGTCACCAATACTCTCGTCGCGCCTGTAGGAAATAGACCGTTTTGTGCCTACTAAATACGTCGCAAATGGGCTCGTCGCACATATGGAAAATAGACCATTTTGCGCATGTTAAAAACCTCGCAAATGGGCTCATCGTGCATGTGGAAAATAGACCATTTTGCGCATGTTAAAAACGGCTCACCGCACATCTGTCAAGTAAGGAGTTTGCCAGGGTCAGGTAAACTACTACTGTAGTAGTACTCGTACCGGTCGCTGCAGGAGTTAATCACCACGCAGGCCATCAAAATAGCACACAGGGCAGTCACTGCAGTAGTTAACCACCGCACAGCCCATTAACTACCATGTAGAAAATTGACCATTTTGTGCATGTTAAATACGTCAGAAAATTGCCATGTGTGGGAGAATGCATTGAAAACTGGCTCCTCACGCATTTGCAGGATGGGCCCTTTTGCGGACAGCCAAGCTCCGGACGGTATTCCTTAAGTCTGCCTGACGACTCCCCGCACCAGTGGGTGATACCTGTTCGCAGCATCTCTGGAATAGCTTATCTACTCCCAATAGAGCTGGACTCACAGTGGTACATGGATAGATTTGGCTACTTGGCACGATGGTAGATGAAATGTAATTAGTTCGGAGAATAAATCTTGCATCATGTAGTATTTTAAAGAATCTGATAGCAGCAAGTGAATGGTCATTGGGTATGGTAATCCGACATGCCAAGTGAGTTGCCTCAGGTTAGAAGACTATATTCGCAGACTCAGCAACGCAATTTTCTGCCGAATTTAACGTGCCTATTCCACTCATGCGTGCGAAGGTATTTTCGATGTACAGTTTTCCCTTGCTATACCGGATCTGTAAAATCTGGCCTTTTTCGTCTGGTATAGCAAGGTTCCGTTATAGAATAAAATGCTTGGCAGAACAGAATAGGGATGGGCAGCAAAAATAATGTAATTGGGAACAACGACAGCCTAATTTTATTATGTAATGTTAAGTTTAGTAAGCATCTGAAGGTGAATGCAATGTGGGATAGCCAAGATTGGACGTATCGTGTTAGTGTATCCGGTATAGCAAATATAAGTTGTATGGAGACAGGGGGGTAAGTGCCTGGCAATTCCTGTCCGGTCCGGTATTCTTAGTGCGTCCGGTATAGCAAGAGAGTTTTGTATGGGAGCGGAATGTAGCAACCTGAGAGCATCCGGTATAGCAAGGTTTCCGGTACAACGAGGTCCGGTATAGCAAGGGAAAACTGTATTTAGTATGTGCATGCGCAAGGAGTAATGCCCTATCCGCTATGTGCATTACGCAAGGGCTGCAATGTGATTTCCACCCTAGCTCATGAACTCCCATGCCATTTCAGTGTATCCAATTCAGTAGTGGTTTTAGCAGTAGGAAATGGTATCATGCCAAGGTGGCACCGGTTTCTAGTGTCTATATAGGCTAGTGACAAGAGTTGTACATGTGGCCTGACCACTGGCACCCCGTTTTGCAATAATGTAGCCTTGCGCCTATAGAAATAGGCACATGAAATACGCCCCAAGCTGGCAAATCATAGATACCTAAAATAGGCAATTTTGTGCATGTTAAATACGTCGAAAACTGGCTCACCGCGCATGTGTGGAATAGGCCATTTTGCACAGGCTCAATACGTCAGAAAATTGCCTCCTTGCATAGCTACTTTACGCATCCTAAATGCATTAAAAATGTCTCGTCGCGCATATGGAAAATAGACCATTTTGCACCTGGTAAATGTCACAAATGCCCTCGTCGCGCATATAGAAATTATACCATTTTGCACATGGTAAATACGTTGCAAATGCCCTCGTCACGCATGTTGACAATAGACCATTTTGCACCTAGTAAATATGTCACAAATGCCCACGTCGCGCATATGGAAATTACACCATTTTGCACATGGTAAATACGTCGCAAATGCCCTCATCGCGCATGGGGAAAACAGACCATTTGTGCATGGTAAATGCGTCAAAAATGTCCTCGTCGCGCATGTAGACAATAGGTTATTTTTCGTATGATGACTACATCACCAATGGAGACCATTGTGCGCATGGTAAACATGTCGCCAATGCTCTCGTCATGCCTGTAGAAAATAGACCATTTTGCGCCTGTTAAATACGTTGCAAATGGGCTCGTCGTGTACATAGAAAATTGACTATTTTGCGTATGTTAAAAACGGCTCACCGCACAACTTTTTTTTTTTTTTTTTTATTTCATTAATCGCATGCCGCCCTATGGGCTATGGCGATTCACCGCACAACTGTCGAGTGCCAGTTTGCCAAGGCCAGGCAAAATAGCACTCGCACTGGCCGCTATAGCAGTTAACCACGGCATAGTGAATACGTCGCAAATGCCCTTGTCATATACTGTGGTTCACCACTTTCCCGGACACCCCACTTTCCCGGACACATTTACCACCAAAACTGCACAACTTTCGCACTCAATATCTTAACAACCACAACAGCATTTGTGAATGCACTTTGTGTAACTATTACACATAGTGTAATTCTTGCTATCTAGCACTTTCTCTTCATCAAAAATTGTGGTTGCAAAGGGTTTATGGCTTGTCGCATTTTTGTTGGAAGGCTTGGCATTTAGTTGTATGGGATCTCCATACAAATATCACCACCCCCGAATTCTGCATGCTACACCTGCAATCAATTCATGAAAAAAACTCAGACACTCACATTCAATAGCATCACTCAGTCGGAAACTATGAACAACGTAATTAGGTAATAACTGTAGTGGTTGTGAAATTATTCACAATATTCATATTTCCCATAGAAACCATTTGTATGAGAACAACCGCTCAATGTGCTCAATATTCTCTACATCTTATATGCGCGGTCAATATGTCCAACATCTCACGTGCACTGCGAAAGTGGTCAATTCCCGGCGAATTCACGCCCAATATGCTGAATAGGCTCAATATGCCCAATATGCCTAATATTCACTAATCTCTGTATCTCATACCCGTGCTCAGCATGCTCAATACGCTCAATTGGCCCACTGTGCCCAATATCTTCAGGGCGGTCATTATCTCAATCTGGCAACATCACAGTATGCCAGAGCTGCCCTGTTAGGACATTGCTGATTTGGGATAAATCTCACGCTAGTGCAACAAGGGGCGCCGGAATCTGCTGTCATTGAATTCACCTCCTCAGGCCATGCATTGGGCTCTTCATCAGACCCCACGTGGGGCCGCTCATTGAGCTCATTGGGTCATTTGCTCCACATCGGCGATGCGTCTGATACTCATAGCCATAGCATGATACAACCAGCATTGAGGAGTGCGCCCTCGGGCTTACTGGTTGACGCTACCAGAATTAACCCGGGCTTACTGGTTGACACTACCAGAATTAATTAGCGTTAATCAGTACCTCTTAGTAGTCTGGTTAACCCCTTAGGGTCTAGAAGGTAGGAGAGCGGGGGTCAACGGCGCGGTGAGGCAGGAATTTTCTTTTAGCCTGTCTCGGGCTTGCCCAGGCCCTGCCATGGCTTAGCGGAAAAAAAAAAAAAAAAGAAAAAGTACGCCTTAGGGCTTACTAGTTGACACTACCAGAATTAACCAGCGTTGATCAGTACGCCTTCGGGCTTACTGGTTGACACTACTAGAATTACCCCTCATCTCATGTCAAATTCACTAGCAAATAGGATGTCGATTCAGCTATGATATTACCAGAAGGCATGAGCTGACACGGGCCCCCTCAGTGGCAACTTGGAAGGCATGGTGCAACGTGCTCACGCGTTGGAATAACAGAACGTGGTTATTGATGTGAAGAATACAACCTCCATGTGGCAGCATTTCATAGGTATTACTGAGCCCTTTCTCTAGCACGAGACGCAGCAGAATGAACTGAAACTGACAGAACGTGTTTGTTGATGTGAAGAATACAACATCCGTGTGGCAGCATTTCATAGGTATTACTGAGCCCTTTCTCTAGCACGAGATGCAGTAGAATGAACTGAAACTGACATATGGCAGGCCTCTCTCGAAGGCACGAGATGGCCTCATTCTATAGGTATGAAATTGTCGAAACATGACATCCGCCACCCGTGTTGAGCTGTCTATCAACATCCGCTACCCGTATGTTGCTGTTACTAATAGATATGTTTTTTCTATTACTGTTACTAATGGATACGTTTCTTCCTGTTACTGTTACTAATGGATACGTTCATTCTGTTACTGTTACTAATGGATACGTTTCTTCTAACTGCTGTTTCGTCTGTTTATTGGTTGCTGTTCTGTTCTTTCATTTAACATACACATGATCTACACTCCGTTGCTATGTGTCTGAATCATGCAATAACGCCACAGTACCAACTTCACGCCACAGCGCTTAGTTGCAAGCCATGCATTCCGTTACTTCCGCACCTGCCTGATATGTTACACCTGCCTGTCTAGTCATGGTTCTGCAGTCACGTCATGCAATGCTCATTATGTATATAATCCTGTTTGATTCTGCATCTCTTTAATCAATCAGACTTATTGGACCCAACGGTACGGACCTAACAGTACAGATCTTCTTTATTCCTTCAGAAGCTCTTTCTTGTTTTTCCTACGTGATGAAGCCCTCCTTATTCTAAGTGCGAATCCGGAATCAGGGTCGACGTTCAGTCAGAAATCACCCTCTCCGCGGCGCGAGATGGGCTCATCTACAGGTATGACTGGACCCTTTCCGCAGTACAAGATGCAGCAGAATGGGCCGAATCTGACGTGCTGCAGGCTCCTCTCGACGACGCGAAATGGGCTTATCTACAGGTATGAAATCACCCTTTCCGCGGCGCGAGATGGGCTCATCTACAGGTATGACTGGACCCTTTCTGCAGTACGAGATGCAGCAGAATGGGCCGAATCTGACGTGCCGCAGGCTCCTCTCGACGACGCGAAATGGGCTCATCGACAGGTTCAAAATGAGGTAGAATGAGCTCTGTTAACAGGTATGGCAGGTCTCTCTTGACGGCACGAGAAGTGGTGAAATGGGCTCAATCTACAGGTATGGCAGCATCTTTTCTGCGTCGCAAGATACAGCAGAATGAATTGAATTTGACAAGTATTACAGGTCCCACTTCACGGCGCGAGATGCAGCAGAATGAGCCGAATTCTACAGGTATGCCAGGGCCCTTTCATGGCACGAGATGATGCAGATTGAGCTGAATTCTACTGGTATGGCAGGGCTCTTTTGCGGCACGAGATGATGCAGAATGAGCTGAATTCTACGGGTATCGCAGGTCCGCGGTAGTGTAATCTACGGCGGGATGAGCATGCGCTGGAGCGGTAGGACGACAGATGAGGGCATGGAATGGTGGAATAATGAAAGGACACCTGTATATAGATCGCGGTAGTAGCTAGTAATGAATAAACAATTGGTTAATTGAAATCTATGCAATAACCGCAGTAGGCGCGAGTGGCCGACCATGAGATTCAGGGCGCCGACGATGCTAGGGCTTGTATAGATTGATGAGCTTTCGATATGCCTTCGTGCGGGCAACCTCGCGGGCGCGAGATTCAGGGGCCAATCGATGAACAGTTCAGGCGCCAGTCGATGCACCTGTGTGTCAGCAATCTCGCGGGCGCGAGGTTCAGGTGCCTATAGATTGATGAGCTTTCGATGTGCCTTCGTGCGGGCAATCTCGCGGGCGCGAGATTCAGGGGCCAGTCGATGAGCAGTTCAGGCGCCAGTCGATGCGCCTGTGTGTCAGCAATCTCGCGGGCGCGAGGTTCAGGTGCCTATAGATCGATGAGCTGTCGATGTGCCTTCGTGCAGGCAACCTCGCGGGCGCGAGATTCAGGGGCCAATCGATGAACAGTTCAGGCGCCAGTCGATGCACCTGTGTGTCAGCAATCTCGCGGGCGCGAGGTTCAGGTGCCTATAGATTGATGAGCTGTCGATGTGCCTTCGTGCAGGCAACCTCGCGGGCGCGAGATTCAGGGGCCAGTCGATGAGCAGTTCAGGCGCCAGTCGATGCGCCTGTGTGTCAGCAATCTCGCGGGCGCGAGGTTCAGGTGCCTATAGATTGATGAGCTGTCGATGTGCCTTCGTGCGGGCAACCTCGCGCCGCGAGATTCAGCTGCCTATAGATTGATGAGCTGTCGATGTGCCTTCGTGCGGGCAACCTCGCGGCGCGAGATTCAGGGGCCAGTCGATGAGCAGTTCAGGCGCCAGTCGATGCGCCTGTGTGTCAGCAATCTCGCGGGCGCGAGGTTCAGCTGCCTATAGATTGATGAGCTGTCGATGTGCCTTCGTGCGGGCAACCTCGCGCGCGCGAGATTCAGGGGCCAGTCGATGAGCAGTTCAGGCGCCAGTCGATGCGCCTGTGTCAGCAATCTCGCGGGCGCGAGGTTCAGGTGCCTATAGATTGATGAGCTGTCGATGTGCCTTCGTGCGGGCAACCTCGCGCGCGCGAGATTCAGGGGCCAGTCGATGAGCAGTTCAGGCGCCAGTCGATGCGCCTGTGTGTCAGCAATCTCGCGGGCGCGAGGTTCAGCTGCCTATAGATTGATGAGCTGTCGATGTGCCTTCGTGCGGGCAACCTCGCGCGCGCGAGATTCAGGGGCCAGTCGATGAGCAGTTCAGGCGCCAGTCGATGCGCCTGTGTGTCAGCAATCTCGCGGGCGCGAGGTTCAGCTGCCTATAGATTGATGAGCTGTCGATGTGCCTTCGTACGGGCAACCTCGCGCGCGCGAGATTCAGGGGCCAGTCGATGAGCAGTTCAGGCGCCAGTCGATGCGCCTGTGTGTCAGCAATCTCGCGGGCGCGAGATTCAGCTGCCTATAGATTGATGAGCTGTCGATGTGCCTTCGTATGGGCAACCTCGCGGGCGCGAGATTCAGGGGCCAGTCGATGAGCAGTTCAGGCACCGGTCGATGCGCCTGTGTGTCAGCAATCTCGCGGGCGCGAGGTTCAGCTGCCTATAGATTGATGAGCTGTCGATGTGCCTTCATGCGGGCAACCTCGCGGGCGCGAGATTCAGCTGCCTATAGATTGATGGGCTGTCGATGTGCCTTCGTGTGGGCAACCTCGCGGGCGCGAGATTCATGGGCCAGTGGATGAGCAGTTCAGGCGCCAGTCGATGCGCCTGTGTGTCAGCAATCTCGCGGGCGCGAGGTTCAGCTGCCTATAGATTGATGAGCTGTCGATGTGCCTTCGTGCGGGCAAGCTCGGGGGTGCAAGGTTCAGAACAGGTGCCGGTCGATGCGCCTGTGTGTCAGCAATCTCGCGGCGCGAGGTTCAGGTGCCTATAGATTGATGAGCTGTCGATTGCCTTCGTGCGGGCAACTCGCGGGCGCGAGATTCAGCTGCCTATAGATTGATGAGCTGCCGATGTGCCTTCGTGTGGGCAACCTCGCGGGCGCGAGGTTCAGCTGCCTATAGATTGATGAGCTGTCGATGTGCCTTCATGCGGGCAACCTCGCGCGCGCGAGATTCAGGGGCCAGTCGATGAGCAGTTCAGGCGCCAGTCAATGTGCCTGTGTGTCAGCAACCTCACGGGCGCGAGGTTCAGGTGCCTATAGATTGATGAGCTGTCGATGTGCCTTCGTGTGGGCAACCTCGCGGGCGCGAGATTCAGCTGCCTATAGATTGATGAGCTGTCGATGTGCCTTCATGTGGGCAACCTCGCGGGCGCGAGGTTCAGCTGCCTATAGATTAATGAGCTGTCGATGTGCCCTTGCGCCAGCAACCTCCCGAGCGCGAAGTTAGATGCAACTTTGTGCTGTGCCAGCAACCAGATTCAGACGACAAGCCAGTTCATCAGTTGTCACTATGTGCTAGTAACATAGGCAAATCTGATCAAGTGGCAAACCTTATACTTATATATATATATGTTATAAATCGTCACCCCTCGTTGGTATCCAACGTGTCCTCCAAATATGTAAAAGTAACTAAATCTTAACCCTAGACCGAAGAGTTTGGACACTCTAAAGGGATATAATTACCCTCATCTCATATCAAATTCACTAGCAAATAGGATGTCGATTCAGCTATGATACTACCAGAAGGCATGAGCTGACATGGACCCCCTCAGTGGCAACTTGGAAGGCATGGTGCAACGTGCTCATGTGTTGGAATAACAGAATGTGGTTATTGATGTGAAGAATACAACCTCCATGTAGCAGCATTTCATAGGTATTACTGAGCCGTTTCTCTAGCACAAGACATAGTAGGATAAACTGAAACTGACAGAACATGTTTGTTGATATGAAAAATACAACCTCCGTATGGCAGCATTTGATAGGTATTACTAAGCCCTTTCTCTAGTACGAGATGTAGTAAAATGAACTGTAACTGACATATGGCAGGCCTCTCTCGAAGGCACGAGATGGTCTCATTTTATAGGTATAAAATTGTCGAAACATGACATCCACTACCCGTGTTGAGCTGTCTATCAACATCCGCTACTCATATGTTGCTGTTACTAATAGCTATGTTTTTTCTATTACTGTTACTAATGAATACGTTTTTTCCTGTTACTGTTACTAATGGATACATTTATTCTATTACTGTTACTAATGGATACGTTTCTTCTGACTGCTGTTTCGTCTATTTATTGGTTGCTGTTCTGTTCTTTTATTTAACATACATATAATCTATACTCCATTGCTATGTGTCTGAATCATACAATAACGCCACAGTACCAACATCATGCCATAGCGCTTAGTTGCAAGCCATACAGTCCGTTACTTCCGCACCTGCCTGATATGTTACACCTGCCTGTCTAGTCATAGTTCTGCAGTCATGTCATGCAATGCTCATTATATATATAATCCTGTTTGATTCTGTATCTCTTTAATCAATCAGACTTATTGGACCCAACAGTATGAACCTAACAGTATAGATCTTCTTTATTCCTTCAGAAGCTCTTTCTTATTTTTCCTACGTGATGAAGCCCTTCTTATTCTAAGCACGAATCCAGAATCAGGGTCGACGTTTAGTCAGAAATTACCCTCTCTGCAGCATGAGATGGGCTCATCTACAGGTATGACTAGACCCTTGCTGCAGTACAAGATACAGTAGAATGGGCCGAATCTGATGTGCTACAGACTCCTCTTGACGACGCGAAATGGGCTTATCTATAGATATGAAATCACCCTTTCCATGGTGGGAGATGGGCTCATCTACAGGTATGAGTGGACCCTTTCTGTAGCCTGAGATACAGCAGAATAGGCCAAATCTGATGTGCCGCAGGCTCCTCTCGATGATGCGAAATGGGCTCATCTACAGGTTTAAAATGAGGTAGAATGAGCTCTATTAACAGGTATGGCAGGTCTCTCTTGACGGTACGAGAAGTGGTGAAATGGGCTCATTCTACAGGTATGGTAGCATCTTTTCTGCATCGCAAGATACAGCATAATGAATTGAATTTGATAAGTATTATAGGTCCAACTTCACGGCGCAAGATGCAGCAGAATAAGCTGAATTCTACAGGTATGCCAGGGCCCTTTCATGGCACGAGATAATGCAGATTAAGCTGAATTCTACTGGTATGGCAGGGCTCTTTTGCGGCACGAGATGATACAGAATGAGCTGAATTCTATAGGTATCGCAGGTCTGTGGTAGTGTAATCTATGGCAGGATGAGCATACGCTGGAGTGGTAGGACGACAGATGAGGGCATGGAATAGTGCAATAATGAAAGGACACCTGTATATAGATCATAGTAGTAGCTAGTAATGAATAAACAATTGGTTAATTGAAATCTATGCAATAACCGCAGTAGGCGCGAGTGGCCGACCATGAGATTCAGGGCGCCGATAACACTAGTGCTTGTATAGATTGATGAGCTTTCGATATACCTTCGTGCGAGCAACTTCTCGGGCACGAGATTCAGGGGCCAATCAATGAATAGTTCAGGTGCCAGTCGATGCACCTATGTGTCAGCAATCTCGCAGGCGTGAGGTTCAGGTGTCTATAGATTGATGAGCTTTCGATGTACCTTCCTGCGGGCAACCTCGCGGGCGCGAGATTCAGAGGCCAGTCGATGAGCAGTTCAGGCGCCAGTCGATATGCCTATATGTCAGCAATCTCGCGGGCGTGAGGTTCAGGTGTCTATAGATTGATGAGCTGTCGATGTACCTTCGTACGGGCAACCTAACGGGCATGAGATTCAGGGCTAGTCGATGACCAGTTCAGGCGCCAGTCGATGCACCTGTGTATCAGCAATCTTGCGGGCGCGAGGTTCAGGTTCCTATAGATCGATAAGCTGTCAATGTGCCTTCGTGCAGACAACCTCGTGGGCGCGAGATTCAGAGGCCAATCGATGAATAGTTCAGGCACCAGTCGATGCACCTGTGTGTCAGCAATCTCGTGGGCGCGAGGTTCAGCTGCCTATAGATTGATGAGCTTTCGATGTGCCTTCGTGTGGGCAATCTCGTGAGCACGAGATTCAGGTACCAGTCGATGAGCAGTTCAGGTGCCAGTCAATGTACCTGCGTGTCAGCAATCTCGCGGGCGCGAGGTTCAGGTGCCTATCGATTGATGAGCTGTCGATGTGCCTTCGTGCGGGCAACCTTGTGGGTGCGAGATTCAGGGCCAGTTGATGAGCAGTTCAGGTGCCAGTCAATGCACCTGTGTGTCAGCAATCTCGCGGGCATGAAATTCAGGTGCCTATAGATTGATGAGCTGTCGATGTGCCTTCGTGCAGGCAACCTTGCAGGCGTGAGATTCAGTCCCTATAGATCAATGAGCTGTCGATGTACCAGTAACATAGGCAAATCTAATCACGGGTCAAACTCTTTACTTATATATATATATATTATAAATCATTGCCTCTAATTAGTACCCAACGTGTCCCCTAAATATATAAAAGTAACTAAATCTTAACCCTAGGCCGAAGAGTTTGGACACTCTAAAGGGATATAATTTAGCTTAGTTTAGTTTAGTTTGTCAATATTATATATATAATCAATCCAGGCTCGAGCTAGCTCAAGCTAGCTTATACCGCTCACTAAGATCCTCAAGATATCAGTATACCATAGAGAAAAACTAGCTAGAGCTCAGCTACCGTCCCTTGATAAGACTTAGAAGATAATACATAGCTGTACTAGCAGGAATACTAGGCAGCAAGTTACTATTGAAATGGCAGTATGAAATCGGGAAAGCAGACAGCTCACACTGTCAATGGTATAGGGAGGAGAAGAAAACTACTGAATATGTGCTCACTAGATGCAGAACATGGTAATGAAAGTAGCCAGTAGGCATGCAAGACTTGGTTACTCCTCTAAAGAGCAAGAACACAGACCTACTAAGAGACATCTTGGAGTGGGAGTAGCATAGGAGACATAAAGGATCTTTTTTTATTCCTTTTCTTCTACCTTCATATATATCTAATCTCATGTAACTAATCTTACCATAGGCCTTAGGGTGGCACGTGAGTAATGATATAAAAAAAAAAAAAAAAAAAATTACCTACTCACCACACTACCTTCCTACTACTCCTACATACTTCATCCCCCCTGCCTCTCTTGCCACCTGACATCTCCTCGGCTGCGCCAATCCAGTTGTACTAAGCATTACTTCGTTCTCTACATAGGGAGTCACTGTTCTTGCTCCCCTCCGCCTCTGGCTTTCTATGAAACTCTCATTAGGTACCCCCAGCATTCTTTCCATACTTGACATCCCTTGGTGTTCTAGTGTCTCCTCTGCCTGCGCACACTATCAGCAGCCCACTCTATCTCCTTGGGCTATCTTACCTCTCCAGGCAGCCATACCACGCATGCCCTTGCTTCCCTATAAAACTTTCCATGGGATACACCAGCAAGGCTCCCCAGTTTCTCTACAGGTCAGTATTATAGGTTCAGCCTTCCTCTTTCCATTGCTTCTTCTGTCAGAAAGAGTAGGGATAGAGACAGAGCTCTTACTATTTTCTTTGCCAGTTTCTTTTTTTATTTTGCTTTCATTATACATGTACGTAAAAGAACCTCGCTATAGCCTACCAGGCAGTATACGAGTAAGGATATAAAAAAAAAAAATCCCTCTATCAGATACTTATACTATTAACCCTGAAGAGTCACACTATCTAGAGGTGAGTACAGTCACCTGGACATGAATGGTCAACAGAGAACACAGGACAGCCCTCTTAGACCTGGTCTCCTCGCCGTAGCCCATAGGGCGGCACACGAGTAATGATATAAAAAAAAAAAAAAAAAATAGACCTAGTCTTCTCAAGGAGAGGAGAATGGAGAACTAAAAAAATCACCTGGAGAGTGGACTCTGACTATGCGATAGTATATAGTCAGATCATGGCCCTCTGACCCAACATCAGAACTATTAAGATAACTGACTGTAACAGATAGTAAGAGTTCATCGAAAAATAAGGCAATAAGCCACTGAGAGAAGGGGCCAATACTTATAAGCTACTTTACGAAGTAACTCAGAAGTATACCAAAGTCGTATAGATCACTAGCAAAACCAAGAGATGGTTTGACAAAGAGGTCAAAGAAGCTTGTAAAATAGCAAAATATATCCTCTGCAATGGATACTCTCTTCAGGAGAAAACACGGGCCTGGAGGCTGTTAAGGGAAATTATCCGAGAAAAGAAGAAAGTACACTAGTAGGCATACATGAAAGAAGACAGGATCACATCACCTTGGAATATATTTCGACTAGTCAGAGACCCCTTTCGAAAGAAGGAACTAATGAATTTACTAGAGATGGACTAGAAAATCGCCGAGACTCTCATAAGACGCAACTTCATCACGACATGGCCAGTAGCAGGACAGACACCACTGTGCCTAACTGAACTCACTATCGACAAGGATAAAGACAGAATAGCAATAGAAAAAGCACTAGCAAAAACAAGACCAAGATCAGCTACGGAACTCGATTAAATACAGTATAGGCCACTCAAAATACTCAAAAGGACCATGATATAGACCGCTCTAAGAGAGAAGATCGTGGATTACATGAATGGCAACTATAAGTTTACAAAAGACTTCGATGTTGTTATAATCCTCAAAAAAGGCAAGCTCAGAGATAACCCGGCAAGCTAGAGACTTGCCCTGCCATGGCGAACAGCTACAAGCGGAGTTATGTGATATAAAAAAAAAAAAAAAAGCTAGAGACTAATCACACTGCTCAACACAGTAGCGAAACTTGGACAGAAAGTGATAGCGAACATCTTATAGTGACAAGATACCCTCTTCTGAGACTCCCAACTAGAAGGCAGACTGCTACAAGGGGCTGAAGACATGCAAAGACAGACCCTCAAGGAAGTGACGAGGAGGCTCCAAAAGGATGAGCAGACCGCCCTAGTGGGAGATGATTTAAAGTCCACCTTTAACTTCCTAAGGTGAGATAAAGTGGTAGAAAAAATCAGGCCAGTAAACTACAACTTGGCTACCTTTATTGAAAGCTTCCTACAACCTAATAGCTTCCGTCTACTCTTGGATGGGAGGTAGAAAGCCACAGGTAGGATGACGGATGGAACCCCGCAGGGCTCACCTCTCTCACTGGTCGTGTTCTTCATAGAGGTGGCACTGGTAGCAGAAAAAGTAAACAAACAAAACTTCACTAAATCATATATAGATGACTTTTACAGTGTTACATCAAGCCCATCCCTATGTAAGCTCAAACAGGTGATCCAAACTTACTAAACTAAACTAACGAGAGAAGCAGCGGAAGAGAGCTATAAGCTAGGTCCCAAAAAGTTCGAAAGGATTATATTCAGCATTAAGAGTCTAAGCTATAGACTAGCAGGACTATATCTCAACTGGAAATTGAAGTTTGATAGCTATCATATGAGGAGACTCAATCTGGGCAAAGCCACCTGGAAGGTAGCCTCACACCTCAACAGAATCCCTCTCACTCAGAGAAGACAATTATATATGGGCATTACTAGAAATATAGCTATATAGGGTAGTTGGGTATAGCCCAACTATGCCAATGAAGCCACTAAAGAATGCAAAATCGGCGAGGTAGAGGAATGGCAATACATGGTGGCCAGGGAAATAACTGGGGCACCATAGGGAACTAGAAGGGACGTAGTTGAAGGGCTAGTAAACCTGAAGTTAATAGCCACCTTCATCGATGATGAATCTGAGAGATTAGAGGCGAGAACTCTGAGGTTCTAGTATGAACTACTTAACTATCTATAGCAGGACAGCAAATATCTGAGAGTGTCATTGAAACATTGACACCCTCTCCCCCTTACTACATTCTCAGCCCTCCCAAGAAATATGGAGAAAGAAGAATAGGAAAGTGTTATAGCCGAAAAGGAAGACAAAGGATGGAAAAGCGTCTACACGGACAGAAGCCAGATAGACAAGATCACCAGAGCTGGAACATTTCAAACCGGCATGAGCACCTCCTTATACCTAGGCATACAGAGCACAGTAAACGATATGGAGCTTATAGCCATCAGTGAAGTAATGACCAAACAAGACGGAGAGCTCCTAATAATAACGGACTCAAAAGTGACCATAGCTAAAATCAAGGAAATTGCTGACAGAGATCCCTCCTATGAAGGTTCAGTATAGGTGGTTAGAGACTAATGGGAAGAGAGGGTAGCACGAGGTAACCTCGATATAATGGTAATATGGGTAAAGTCTCACATAGGCATAAAAGGCAATACCGAGGCAGATAAAGCAGCTGAGATTAGAATCACCTTGCAATACCAGGACAAGGAAATTATAAAAGAGAGCTTTTTTTTTTTTTTTTTTTTATTTCATTACTCGCTTGCTGCCTTATAGGCTACGGTGAGGTTTAAATACATGAAAAATAATTAAAAAAGGAAATATGCTGCAACTATCATCCTTGAAAGTGTGAAATGTCCTCCTCTTTCTCCTCTCTTCTTAGTCTCGTCCTACTCATTCCATAATCTCTGCCAAGTTTGTCCCTTTTGCTCGTTGTCTTAGATCATCTGCCTCATATAGAAGCGGGCATGTACCAACTTGCAAGATCTCCAAGAATGAGTGAATGAAACAGGCTATACTTAGACTATCGACTACTACAACAATTGGGAAATAGGACCATGGTCATTACCCTCACCAGCATCTTAGGCAACAAAGGATACCACCATGAACCCACCTTATCCTTTCATATATCATTGGTGGGACCTTTTTGCGTAGGCCAGACTGGCCTGTTCAGATGTAGGGGTATCATCAGGGGACTATAAACTAGCCTGCCTGGTTGCAGAGGTATCTATCAGAGACTGTATAGTATCTACAAGGGATGGCACAGGTCTTCAGATCACATGCCAGGCTTATGCATATGCATGAGAGGCAATTTTTTATCTTTTTATCGGTACTCGTATGCCGTCCTGTGAGCTATGGTGAGGTTTAATTATGAATCCCCCACAGCACAATAAGAACTACAGGCCTCATATACTTAAGTTTTAGTTTAGTTTCTTTGTTCCTTTAGTACACTCTTGCCATAGCTCATATAGTGGTACGCAAGTATTGATATAAAAAAAAGAAAAAAGAAGTTTAAGTACATAAGGAATAAATGAGAAAGAACAAAAGAACTAATTAATATTTATGACACTCATAGATCTCACTAGTTTAAAGCCAGCATATATAGATTTTTTTTTTTTTTTTTTTTATATTATTAATCGCTTGCCGCCTTGACAGCTATGGCGATGTGTTAAATATAAACCTGTAGCATACAGCATGTACGAAGACCTTGTCTTCCTATTTCCGTCCTCTGTCCTATTCATACTAGTCCACTCTCAGCCACTATACTCTAAGCCTCACTCTTCCAACCTCACTAGTTTTCTCAAAGTAGACTATCGCTAAGCTTGTCTTTTCCCTTCATCGACCAATGTTTGTTTCTTTCTCAGCAGAATGTCTCTGTCCAGTCACTTTCTGACTAGACAGAAGCCAGGATAAGTGATACTAAACTATATATATATCTAAAGTGACCACTAAGCTACTAGTACATACAACCTATGTCTATATCCCATGCTTACATCAATCCACTTATTTCAAGGTCCTGTGTGAGTATAGAATAATAACATCCTGAGTGTGATTATCTGCATCATCATACTCTGGTATCTCTTCAGCTAGCTCCAGCACTTCAGCCACCTTTTTACGTGAGTGCAATACGATAATATCCTGAGTATAATTGTTAGTAATATTATCGCACTCTTAAATAACTCGACGTTTAGCTAATTCTGCTTCAGCCACCTCAGCCCTTATTACGGGGTACGTTGGGGGTAAGCTATTTACTAAATAACTAAGTGCAATATGAAATATAATTAAATATAAGTCACAGAAAATAAAGTAGTTAAGGTAGTAAGAAAGCTTTATATTTGTTAGGGTTGAGTTCCGGGTCCTTGCCCTTCTAACTCCAGTGGGTCAGGCTTCTATTTATACAAAATGTAGTTCTTCAAAGCTGTTGACAAATTCAGCTTGAACGGATTCTGGGAATCAAGCCAGACCCTGAAAAAAGCCAAGTGACAGCTTTTCTTTTTGACCAACCCTTACAATAAATTCTAGAACAACAAATACGAGAACTTGAAACCTCTAATGCAACCCTCTATCTAAAAATACCATCATAACTCCGATCCCTATGCAAAGATCGATGATATAAGAAAATAAGAAAAGGTTATTATACAATGAATAGTACAACAGGAGCTGCCGGAAGAGTTAGTAACCCAGATTGCTAATCTTAGTAGTTACTTACTTCTTAACCGAAGAAGTTCCACTACCACAGACCTGACTAGTATCGGGTTAGCTAAACTTCCGACTGGTAGGCTTTATAGTTTGTAGTACCTTTTGACGACACTTAAACAAGACGATGTTATAGCATGAGAACGATTATGCCTGTAACAGTACCCCCCTTCTTAGAGCACACGTCCCGAGTGCCTGTTAGCTATTACTCTTTAATTTCTTAAAAGAATATAAGCCGTACAGCTTAGCGTCGGTGGATCTCTTACCTTGACCTTAGTAACTTAATTGCCGTGATCGTACTTAAGGTAATATTCCGTGATGTCCTGACTATAGGCTGTGCCTCTACTTAGTCTTTGACGTTGAAGGTAGTTGGTAAGAGCTTTACCTATTTATCATAAGACATACTACTATATTCGTAATGTCTTAACCCCTTGAACACTTTTCCGTTTGACACCTTGGCTTGTATCTAAGATAAGTGTTAACACTATACGAACTTAAGTTCATAGGTTAGGTCCATGCCGTACCTTTATGACAGATATATCTGCACTCTAGGTCGGTAACTTGACTGCATTTCTAACCTCTCTTTCTCTTTCTTCCTTGTTGCCCTGATTCGGCTTGTTTTTCTTTATCAGGATATCGTTCACGGAATTCTTTAAGTACGTCCACCGGTGATCCATCATCCATTAATAGTTCGCCTAGGCTTTCCCATGTTGCCTCCTTGGGCCCATAACCTTCCCACTGTATAAGGTACTCTAGTTTCTTCTTGGTACCATTGTATCGTACGTCGGTGATGGAGGCTATGAAGTATTCTTCCTCGCCTTCTTGCATTAGGGGGGATGGTTGGTCGGGTAGAGGGTTGAGAGCGGATGTTTTGAATGGTTCGAGCAGTAAAACGTGAAAGACAGGGTGTATCTTCAAGTTGTATGGTAACTTAAACTTGAAGGAACGTTTGCCTATTGCTTTTTCAATAGTAAAGGGTCCGATCAACTTAGCGTCGAGTTTCTTGGAAGGTCTTTTTGTTGGAATGTTTTTGGCGTTAAGCATGACTTTGTCTCCTTCTTTGAAGTTTGGCTGTTGGGTGTGATGTTGGTCGTACCACTTAGCTACTCGTTCGATTGATTTGTTCAGTTCCTTGCGAATCCGTTCCCATTCTCCTGTGAGTTCTCCCAAAGGTACGTTGAGGGTCTCTTCCTCATTGATGGTATCAACAAGGGGGTGAAAGCCGTAGTTGGCGAAGAAAGGTGAGGTCTTGGTGGAGCTATATTGTGTGTTATTGTATGCGAACTCTGCGAGGGTAAGAGTTGGTTCCAATTGTCCTGGTGGTAGGTGACGTAGTTGCGGAGGTAACCTTCGAGGGTTTGGTTGACTCTTTTGGCTTGTCCATCGGTTTCCAGGTGTGCAGTAGTACTCATGTTTAGGTTGACTTTGAGTTTCTTCATGAGTTCCTGCCAGAAGTTCGAAGTAAATTTTGGGTCTTGGTATGATATCATGGACTTCGGTAAGCTATAGAGTCGCCATATTTCTCGAAGGAAGGTAGTTGCCAATTGTTCTGCGGATTGTTCTGCTAGAGGAATGAAGTGAGCCATCTTAGTGAACCTATCCACTACTACCCATATTTGTGTGAAGCCATCTGAAGGAGGGAGTTTGGTAATGAAGTCCATGCTGATAGAGGACCATGGTTAGTATGGTATCTCATGAGGATGAAGGAGGCCATATTTCTTGGGTGAAGGAAGCCATATTTCTTGTGTCTTCGTGCCTTGTTCCTTTGGCATTCTAAGCATATGCCGATGTATTCCGTGATATCGTTATGAGCGTTAGGCCAATAGAAGTCCCTGCTGATAAGTTCTGTGGTTTTTTCGATTCCGAGGTGGCCGGTGAGGGGATGATCATGTTTTGCTTGAAGTATTTCCTGTCTAAGAGCCGTTGGTATCACAAACCGGTTGTTGTGTAGGACTACTTCATCACGGATACTGAATCGTTTATCAACGTTATCGTTCTTCTGCTGGATGCGTTCCTTAAGTTGAGTATACCATTTGTCCTTTTTCCCTTCTTCGATTAGCTTGCTCCTCCATTCGTCAGTTAATGCTACCACTTTCAGAGCTTTTA
Source organism: Kalaharituber pfeilii (assembly GCA_015179045.1). Classification (NCBI taxonomy): domain Eukaryota; kingdom Fungi; phylum Ascomycota; class Pezizomycetes; order Pezizales; family Pezizaceae; genus Kalaharituber; species Kalaharituber pfeilii. The sequence goes on from WHUZ01000188.1 coordinate 29,028, forward strand.
TTGTTCTTGCAGTCAAAATTTCTTCCTCTTCCTGCCACGTTCCTTCTTCCCAGAACTTAGTTTCTTGCTGATCTCGCTGTGCACTCCTCCTCTTAAGGGTGTGGTCACCATGTCTAGATAAAGTATCTGCCTTAGAATTCGCTTTTCCTTTTCGGTAGATGATTGTATAGTCGAATGGGGCAAGTTTTTCTGCCCATCGTGCTTGACGGTGAGATAGCTTCTTAATGGTGTTGAAGATCCGAAGATTGTCGTGATCGGTATAGACTTTGATGCTGTGCTTAGCACCTTCGCAGTATTCTCTCCAGGTATCTGTCATACATTCCACCACAGCCAGCATCTCCTTGTCGAAGATGTCATAGTTAATTTTGGCTGGGGTGAACTTCTGGGAATGGAACGCAACTGGGTGTAGTTTGCCGTCTTCTTGCTTCTGACTTAGAATCCCTCCAAGTGCGAAGTCGCTTGCATCCGTTTCCATAATGATTTCGTGTTCTGGGTGATAGTGTGCTAGAATCGGAGCAGTCATGAAAGCTTCCTTGAGTTGTTGGAAAGCTTCCTCTTACGGAGGTCCCCAGACTAGCTTTGCCTCTTTATTGAGTAGTCGAGTTAGAGGTAAGCATATCTTACTGTAGTCCTTCATGAAGTGTTGGTAGAAGTTAGCAAATCCTAGGAAGGATTGTATATCTGTCTTCAAGTTGGAGTGTTCATTAGTACCAGGGGTCTTCCAATCAAGGATAGCCTAGATTTTATTGGTGGACATCGAGATTCCTTTCCCTGAAATGTGATAACCCAAAAATTCAACTTCCTCCACATACCACTCACATTTTTCTTCGTGTATAGCCAAACCATTTTCCTGTAGCCTGTGCAACACCTCTTCCAGGATTGTATTATGTTCTTCTAGAGTTTCGGCATATATTAGTAGGTCGTCGATGTATGCCAGTAAACCCTGATCGATCATGTCTTTGAAGATTTCATTCATGAACTCCTGGAAGGTTGCTGGTGCATTGCAGAGTCCGAATGGCATAACTGTGTATTCGTAGTGACCGTACCGAGTCCTAAAGGCTATCTTCCACTCATCCCCTTTAGCAATTCGTACCAAGTTGTATCCATTCTTTAAGTCAAGGGCGGTGAAGTATTTGCCCTTACGGAGTCGGTCTCGGAGTTCTGCCATTAATAGGAGGGGGTAGTGGTTCTTGATAGTGATTCGGTTAAGGCCTCTATAATCGACACACATGCGTAGTTTGCCATTCTTTTTTGGGACGAACAGGATAGGTGCACCTGCCGGAGATTGTAAGGGTCGGATCTTTCCTTCTTTTAACATCTGTTCGATATATTCTTTAAGGATTTCCAATTCCTTCTCACTTAATTGGTAAATAGGTCCCCATGGAGGTTGTTGTCCTTCTTGTAGAGGTATGCGATGGTCGTATGATCGGTGCGGGGGTAGTTTTGCTGCAGTCTCGGGGTCGAAAACCTTCGGGAATTTCTTCTTCCATGCTGCTAGGTCAAAGGTCACCTGCTTGCCAGCTTCCGTTTGGTAGATACGCACTTGGGGTGTTTTTCGTCCCACGATATGTATATATCCACCAAAAAACACTTGCCCTGCTTGCTATTCTTCAGTTGTGTAAAGTTCCTCTGCTTCACAAAGTTTAAAGCGCCTAGCCTTGATGTGTTCCGAGCATTTGGCGTGATTTAGTTCAACATAGTCCAAGTCCCAATCAATGTATGGCTGGTGACTAGCCATCCACGTCATTGACAAGAGTGCATCATAGTCCTTTCCTCCATCACCTATGTCGAAGTCGATGAGTTCTTTATGAACTTTACTGGTATCATCGATAAGGGTCATTTGGAGCTTTGGGGTATACTCTGTCCCAGTGTTTGGTAAGGGCACACATCTGGCTCCTCTGAACTTGATAGGGAATTTTCTTTTGATGCGTGGGATTGGTACTTTGTTGGAGAGCATTGACGTTTCTGCTTCTGGGTCAATACATACTCTAATTATTACTGATTTTGAGATACCATTTTCCTTCCATTCTAGCTCAGCTTTGTGAATGATTGATTTCTTTGCTGGAAGTCCTTCGAGGATTGGAGGAGGAGTGAGGCCAACTGGAGGAGGAGGAGGGGCAGACACTTCGTTGGCTAAGATCTGCCTTTCTAGTTTTCCAACTCGGATTTATCGAGAGTGGTGATACGTGACGCTAGGCTGCGAGCCTGTATCCCAGCCGAGTCTCCTTTGTTTTCTTGTTTAATTTTCCTTACCTCCTTTTTGTCCTCCTTCTTGTCATCATCTCTCTTCCTCTTATTACCCGACTGATTAGTTGGCTGGGTCGTCTTCCACTCCTTCACGATTTCCGTAGCCACGCATTTGCTGAAAGTGTGGCCTTTTCTTCCACAGCGAGAGCATTTCCCATCGGCCTTCCATTTGGCGCTAAGTTCCTTGGAGGAGCCGGGGAGATATGGGCTGGGCTTAGAGGTCATAGTTTCCACACTGTCCTTCTTCTTCTCTGAAGATTATTTCCCCTTTGAATGGCCACTAGGTTTGTTACCACCACTGTGACCCACAACTTGTGTTGTTCGCTCGTCCCGCATGCCAACTGCTATTATGCGTTTACACCAGTCATCAAGCGATTCATTAGGTACTCCTAGCTGCATGAGGAAGAATTGGGCAATGTTTCTTTTCAACCCTTTGACCACCTTGTCCTTGAACGTTTTTTCATCGTAATTGGCTAGGTGGTTTATTTTCTTCATGGCATTGATATAGTCCATGATTTTGCCCTTCTGTATGTAGGTGTCGAGTTTATCTCGCATTTGCTGCTCTTGCATGTGGATTCCCATTACCTCTGCTAAATCGTCCATCCATGTCTCCAATGTGGTATCTCTCCGAGCCCCCGGACCCATGTACATATGTTTGTTTTGGCTATGCTATTCTGCTGCCTCCTTGGTTAGAGATCGGGATACATACAGAATTTTGGTATCTTCTTCAGCAAAGGTTCGGTAGTGCTCTCGGAGGTATACTAAGTCCATTACTTCGGACTTCCATACTTGTAGTCCGTCCAGGTTGCCATCCCAAGTTCTTAGAGTTGGGAGGCGGGCGAATGGGATGTACTGGCCAGTGGGTTCAGGTTCAGGTGAATCCCATCGTCTGGTTTTGTGCCTGGCTTTCTTTCTTGGAGGAGGAGATGGTGCTGGTCGGATGGAGAGGACGGTGGTCACTGTTCGTGATGGAGATGGTGATCTAGTTGGCGGTCAGGAGGTCGGAAGTTTGACTTCAAGAGCTGTTATTTTGTCTTACAGCTCTTTATTCTGGTTCTTGAGAGAGGTGATTTCTGCTTCTAATATTGTTACCTGTCCTTGACCAGCTCTAATAGCGTCTTCTTGGGATAGGATTTTTCCTTCTAGATCCTTCTGCTCGGCCTTCTGCTTGTCGAGAAGGATTCTGGCGTCCTGTAGTTGAGACTCCAAGGTGGCAACCATGGCTCTTTTCTCGTCTAAGGCCTTGATAATAGTAGCATTGGCATCCTTGGTATACTGCTGCTCTAGGTTCTGTATCTTTTCCGTGGTATCTGCCTCCCACTTGAGTTTGGCAGTCTCCATTTCGAGTCAGTACTTCTCGGCGGCGGCTAAGACTGTTGCTTCGTGATCGGCTTTTTCCTTCCCTAGCTGTTCCCGAAGCTTGGTTTCCCAAGCTTGGGCTTCGGCTTGGATTTGTGCTTCATAATGTTGCTTGTACTTGTTAGTATCGTACTTGAGCTGCTGTTGGAGATTGATGAATTCCTGTTTTAGGAATTGGGCTTCTAATTCTTCTTTTCGGTTAACGTCCATTGCTACCGGTAGTTCTGTCAGTAGTGGGCAGCTTATCTCGCTTCGGGTTTTTTCGAGCTCATCTGCTATATCTTCTTTAAGCTGTGAAACTAAATTCCACGCCTATGAGGAGAATTGTGCTATTAGTGAGCTGACATGTCCTGGATTCACTGCCTCTAAGATAGGAATGACAAGGGTAAGCTTCTCTTGTCTCTGTAGGATCAATTGATCCACGCGGCTTTGGTGGATCTGAATCCAATTTAGTTCTTGAGTGTCCTCAATGCGCAATTGCTGGGACTGAGACTTTGTTCGATGCCGGAGTCCTGGTCTCGGAGTGGTAGTGAGGGCCGATTGTGCTGCTTCTGCACTGGAATCTGAATCCACTTCATCTTTAGATCTCCAATAGACTAGTTCGTTCCCAGCAGTCAATAGCTTGGGAATCACAGGAAAGTTGTAGGACGCCATTGTTGGTTATTTGTGAGGTTGTGGCGAAACGAGACCCAACAAATATAGTGTTACGGGGTACGTTGGGGGTAACCATTTACTAAATAACTGAGTGCAATGTGAATTATAATTAAATATAAGTCACGGAAAATAAAGTAGTTAAAGTAGTAAGAAAGCTTTATATTTGTTAGGGTTGAGTTCCGGGTCCTTGCCCTTCTAACTCCGGTGGGTCAGGCTTCTATTTATACAAAATGTAGTTCTTCAAAGCTATTAATAAATTCAGCTTGAACGGATTCTGGGGATTAAGCCAGACCCTGAAAAAAGCCAAGTGACAGCCTTTCTTTTTGACCAACCCGTACAATAAATTCTAGAACAACAAATACGAGAACCGGAAACCTCTAATGCAAGCCTCTATCTAAAAATACTATTATAACTCCGATCCCTATGCAAAGATCGATGATATAAGAAAATAAGAAAAGGTTATCGTACAACGAATAGTACAACAGGAGCTGCTGGAAGAGTTAGTAACCAAGATTGCTAATCTTAATAGTTACTTACTTCTTAACTGAAGAAGTTCTACTACTACAGACCTGACTAGTATCGGGTTAGCTAAACTTCTGACTGGTAGGCTTTATAGTTGGTAGTACCTTTTGACGACACTTAAACAAGATGGTGTTATAGCATGAGAACGATTAAGCCTGTAATAGCCCTAGTAGGCCCATGAGCTGAATTAATATGTTTTGGATTACGTGAGGTTAGTATGCCAGATACTATTCGAAACTGTGTCCGAAAGCTTGGTTCTGAAGAAGCTAAAATAGTAGTTGGAAAACTAGAAGTTTTCCAACGATTTTGTAGCTCTTGTACTATATGTTGAAACTCTTAAACTTGATGTGCTACTAGATAAGCAGGTTGCATGGCAAAATGGGTCTCAAGATTGTATGCTGTTTGAATGAAGCTATGCCGGCCTTGAATATCAGGAAGATAGTTCGGTATCACCAGTGGTGTAGGTAATGAAGCCTTGGTAGCATTAAGCATCATAGTCCATTGTTAATAAGGGTCCTATAGTGACTTGTCAGGATGCCAACGAGGATGTATTAGCTATAGTGGTATTAACTCTTCAAGTCTTCAAGAAGATAAAATGTACGTAGAAAATGGTAATAAGGAATAATATATTAGAGAATAATTGAGTATATAGTACATGCAATATTTCCCATATCTCTGGCTCCCTTCCCCATTGCCTCTCAGAGAGACTCACACCTCTTCATAAGGATGTTTTTCTCCTCCATCCCCTCCTTTCCAAAAGGCACTGCCACCTTGTGGATGGTCCTCAGTGTCCTCTTCTATAACTTCCTTCCCTTCACAATTATCTAGTTCTCCCTCTCAATTCTCTTCTCTACCTCTTTTGTTGCTTTCTCCACCTCCTCCTTCAGCTTCCTCTCCTCCTCCTCCAACTTTTTGAGCTCTTTCTGTGAGCTCCCCGGTGTCCCAATTACATGCATTATGTTCTTCAGAACCTCCACCCTCTTTACTACTGCCTTCCTTTCTTCCTCAATCTTTTTCTGGCTCTCTACCTCTGCTGTCTTCTGCTTCTCTTCTTCCCTCCTCTTCTTCTTTTTCTGCTCCTCCTGCCACTTCCATATCTCCCAGATCTCATTCTCCTTTTTCCTCCTCTTCTCCTCCTCAGCTTTCTTCTCCTCCCTCCTCCTCTTCTCCTTCTCTAGCTTCCTCTCTTTCTTTCCTGATGCCAGACCCATCACTACATGCATTTCTGCTACTATCCTCTCCAATGCCCCTAACCTCTCCTACATCTCTGTTTCTACCTTCTTCCTTACTCCCTTTCTAACCATCTTCGCCTCTTCCTTCCAGTTACTCACCTCCCTCCCTATCATCCTTCATCTCCGATGATACTTAAAAGTCATGTCGCCTTTCCCCACCCTTCCTCTCAGCTCCCCCCTGTTACAGGGTACGTTGGGGGTAAGCCGTTTACTAAATAACTAAGTGCAACATGAAATATAATTAAATATAAGTCACGGAAAATAAAGTAGTTAAGGTAGTAAGAAAGCTTTATATTTGTTAGGGTTGAGTTCCGGGTCCTTGCCCTTCTAACTCCGGTGGGTCAGGCTTCTATTTATACAAAATGTAGTTCTTCAAAGCTGTTAACAAATTCAGCTTGAATGGATTCTGGGGATCAAGCCAGACCCTGAAAAAAGCCAAGTGACAGCCTTTCTTTTTGACCAACCCTTACAATAAATTCTAGAACAACAAATACGAGAACTTGAAACCTCTAATGCAAGCCTCTATCTAAAAATACCATCATAACTCCGATCCCTATGCAAAGATCGATCATATAAGAAAATAAGAAAAGGTTATCATACAACGAATAGTACAACAGGAGCTGCCGGAAGAGTTAGTAACCAAGATTGCTAATCTTAGTAGTTACTTACTTCTTAACCGAAGAAGTTCCACTACCACAGACCTGACTAGTATCGGGTTAGCTAAACTTCCGACTGGTAGGCTTTATAGTTGGTAGTACCTTTTGACGACACTTAAACAAGACGGTGTTATAGCATGAGAACGATTATGCCTGTAACAGTACTCCCCTTCTTAGAGCACACGTCCCGAGTGCCTGTTAGCTCTTACTCTTTAATTTCTTAAAAGAATATAAGCCATACCACTTAGCGTCGGTGGATCTCTTACCTTGACCTTAGCAACTTAATTGCCGTGATCGTACTCAAGGTAATATTCCGTGATGTCCTGACTATAGTCTGTGCCTCTACTTAGTCTTTGATGTTGAAGGTAGTTGGTAAGAGCTTTACCTATTTATCCTAAGACATACTACTATATTCGTAGTGTCTTGACCCCTTGAACACTTTTCCGTTTGACACCTTGGCTTGTGTCTAGGATAAGTGTTAACACTATACAAACTTAAGTTCGTAGGTTAGGTCCATGCCGTACCTTTATGACAGATATATCTGCACTCTAGGTCGGTAACTTGACTGCATTTCTAACTTCTCTTTCTCTTTCTTCCTCGTTGCCCTGATTCGGCTTGTTTTTCTTTATCAGGGTATCGTTCACGGAATTCTTTAAGTGCGTCCACCGGTGATCCATCATCCATTAATAGTTCGCTTAGGCTTTTCCATGTTGCCTCCTTGGGCCCATAACCTTCCCACTGCACAAGGTACTCTAGTATCTTCTTGGTACCGTTGTATCGTACGTCGGTGATGGAGGCTATGAAGTATTCTTCCTCGCCTTCTTGCATTAGTGGGGATGGTTGGTCGGGTAGAGGGTTGAGAGCGGATGTTTTGAACGGTTTGAGCAGTGAAACGTGAAAGACAGGGTGTATCTTCAAGTTATATGGTAACTTAAGCTTGAAGGAACGTTTGCCTATTGCTTTTTCGATAGTAAAGGGTCTGATCAACTTAGCGTCGAGTTTCTAGGAAGGTCTTTTTGTCGGAATGTTTTTGGCGTTAAGCATGACTTTGTCTCCTTCCTTGAAGTTTGGCTGTTGGGCGTGATATTGGTCGTACCACTTAGCTGCTCATTCGATTGATTTGTTCAGTTCCTTGCAAATCCGTTCCCATTCTCCTGTGCGTTCTCCCGAGGGTACGTTGAGGGCCTCTTCCTCCTTGATGGTATCAACAAGGGGGTGAAAGCCGTAGTTGGCGAAGAAAGGTGAGGTCTTGGTGGAGCTATGTTGTGCGTTATTGTATGCGAACTCTGCGAAGGGTAAGAGTTGGTTCCAATTGTCCTGGTGGTAGGTGACGTAGTTGCGGAGGTAACTTTCGAGGGTTTGGTTGACTCTTTCGGTTTGTCCATCGGTTTCCGGGTGTGCAGTGGTACTCATGTTTAGGTTGACTTTGAGTTTCTTCATGAGTTCCTGCCAGAAGTTCGAAGTAAACTTCGGGTCTCGGTCCGATATAATAGACTTCGGTAAGCCGTGGAGTCGCCATATTTCTCGAAGGAAGGTAGTTGCTAATTGTTCTGCGGATTGTTCTACTAGAGGGATGAAGTGAGCCATCTTAGTGAACCTATCCACTACTACCCATATTTGTGTGAAGCCGTCTGAAGGAGGGAGTTTGGTAATAAAGTCCATGCTGATAGAGGACCATGGTTGGTATGGTATCTCATGAGGGTGAAGGAGGCCATATTTCTTGTGTCTTCGTGCCTTGTTCCTTTGGCATTCCAAGCATGCGCCGATGTATTCCGTGATATCATTGTGAGCGTTAGGCCAATAGAAGTCCCTGCCGATAAGTTCTGTGGTTTTTTTCGATTCCGAGGTGGCCGGCGAGGGGATGATCATGTTTTGCTTGAAGTATTTCCTGTCTAAGGGCCGTTGGTATCACAAACCGGTTGTTGTGTAGGACTACTTCGTCACAGATACTGAATCGTTTATCGACGTTATCGTTCTTCTGCTGGATGCGTTCCTTAAGTGGAGTATACCATTTGTTCTTTTTCCCTTCTTCGATTAGCTTGCTCCTCCATTCGTCAGTTAATGCTACTACTTTCAGAGCTTTTATTGTTCTTGCAGTCAAAATTTCTTCCTCTTCCTGCTACGTTCCTTCTTCCCAGAACTTAGTTTCTTGCTGATCTCGCTGTCTACTCCCTTTCTTAAGGGCGTGATCACCACGTCTGGATAAAGCATCTGCCTTGGCATTCGCTTTTCCTTTTCGGTAGATGATTGTATAGTCGAATGGGGCAAGTTTTTCTGCCCATCGTGCTTGACGGCGAGATAGCTTCTTAATGGTGTTGAAGATCCGGAGATTGTCGTGGTCAGTATAGACTTTGATACTGTGCTTAGCACCTTCACAGTATTCTCTCCAGGTATCTGTCATACATTCCACCATAGCCAGCATCTCCTTGTCGAAGATGTCATAGTTAATTTCGGCTGGGGTGAACTTCCGGGAATGGAACGCAACTGGGTGTAGTTTGCCGTCTTCTTGCTTCTGACTTAGGATCCCTCCAAGTGCGAAGTCGCTTGCATCCGTTTCCGGAATGATTTCGTGTTCTGGGTGGTAGTGTGCTAGAATCGGAGCAGTCGTGAAAGCTTCCTTAAGTTGTTGGAAAGCTTCCTCTTGCGGAGGTCTCCAGACTAGCTTTGCCTCTTTATTGAGTAGTCGAGTTAGAGGTAAGCATATCTTACTGTAGTCCTTAATGAAGCGTCGGTAGAAGTTAGTAAATCCTAGGAAGGATTGTATATCTGTCTTCAAGTTGGAGTGTTCATTAGTACCAGGGGTCTTCCAATCAAGGATAGCTTGGATTTTATCAGTGGACATTGAGATTCCTTTCCCCGAGATGTGATAACCCAAAAATTCAACTTCCTCCACGCACCACTCGCATTTTTCCTCTTGTATAGCCAAACCATTTTCCTGTAGCCTGCGCAACACCTCTTCCAGGATTGTATTATGTTCTTCTAGGGTTTCGGCATATATTAGTAGGTCGTCGATGTATGCCAGTAAACCCTGATCGATTATGTCTTTGAAGATTTCATTCATGAACTCCTGGAAGGTTGCTGGTGCATTGCAGAGTCCGAATGGCATAACTGTGTATTCGTAGTGGTCGTACCGAGTCCTAAAGGCTGTCTTCTACTCATCCCCTTTAGCAATTCGTACCAAGTTGTATCCTTCTTTAAGTCAAGGGCGGTGAAGTATTTGCCCTTGCGGAGTCGGTCTCGGAGTTCTGCTATTAGTGGGAGGGGTAGCGGTTCTTGATAGTGATTCGGTTAAGGCCTCTATAATCGACACACATGCGTAGTTTGCCATTCTTTTTTGGGACAAACAGGATAGGTGCACCTGCCGGGGATTGTGAGGGTCGGATCTTTCCTTCTTTTAACATCTGTTCGATATATTCTTTAAGGATTTCCAATTCCTTCTCACTTAATCGGTAAATAGGTCCCCATGGAGGTTGTTGTCCTTCTTGTAGAGGTATGCGATGGTCGTATGATCGGTGCGGGGGTAGTTTTGCTGCGGTCTCGGGGTCGAAAACCTTCGGAATTTCTTCTTCCATGCTGCTAGGTCAAAGGTCACCTGCTTGCCAGCTTCCGTTTGGTAGATGCGCACTTGGGGTGTTTTTCGTCCCATGATACGCATATATCCACCAAAAAACACTTGCCTCCTGCCATTCTTCAGTCGTGTAAAGTTCCTCCGCTTCACAAAGTTCAAAGCGCCTAGCCTTAATGTGTTCCGAGCATTTGGCGTGATTTAGTTCAACATAGTCCAAGTCCCAATCAATGTATGGCTGGTGACTAGCCATCCACGTCATTGACAAGAGTGCATCATAGTCCTTTCCTCATCACCCATGTCGAAGTCGATGAGTTCTTTATGAACTTTACCGGTATCATCGATAAGGGTCATTTGGAGCTTTGGGGTATACTCTGTCCCAGTGTTTGGTAAGGGCACACCTGCCGGCTCCTCTGAACTTGATGGGGAATTTTCTTTTGATGCGTGGGATTGGTACTTTGTTGAGAGCATTGACGTTTCTGCTCCTGGGTCGATACATACTCTAATCATTACTGATTTTGAGATACGTTTTCCTTCCATTTTAGCTCGGCTTTGCGAATGATTGATTTCTTTGCTGGAGGTCCTTCGAGGATTGGAGGAGGAGTGAGGCCAACTGGAGGAGGAGGAGGGGCAGACACTTCGTTGGCTAAGATCTGCCTTTCTAGTTTTCCGACTCGGATTCATCGAGAGTGGTGATGCGTGATGCTAGGCTGCAAGCCTGTTATCCCAGCCGAGTCTCCTTTGTTTTCTTGTTTAATTTTCCTTACCTCCTTTTTGTCCTCCTTCTTGTCGTCATCTCTCTTCCTCTTATTACCCCGACTGATTAGTTGGCTGGGTCGTCTTCTCACTCCTTCACGATTTCCGTAGCCACGCATTTGCTGAAAGTGTGGCCTTTTCTTCATAGCGAGAGCATTTCCCATCGGCCTTCCATTTGGCGCTGAGTTCCTTGGAGGAGCCGGGGAGGTATGGGCTGGGCTTAGAGGTCGTAGTTTCCACACTGTCCTTCTTCTTCTCTGAAGATTGTTTCCCCTTTGAATGGCCACTAGGTTTGTTACCACCACTGTGACCCACAACTTGCGTTGTTCGCTCGTCCCGCATGCCAACTGCTATTACGCTTTGCACCAGTCATCAAGCGATTCATTGGGTACTCCTGGCTGCATGAGGAAGAATTGGGCAATGTTTCTTTTCAACCCTTTGACTACCTTGTCCTTGAATGTTTTTTCGTCGTAATTGGCTAGGTGGTTCATTTTCTTCATGGCGTTGATATAGTCCATGATTTTGCCCTTCTGCGTGTAGGTATCGAGTTTATCTCGCATTTGCTGCTCTTGCATGTGGATTCCCATTCCCTCTGCCAAAATCGTCCATCCATTTTCCAATGTGGTATCTCTCCGAGCCCCCGAACCCATGTACATATGTTTGTTTTGGCTATGCTATCTGCTGCCTCCTTGGTTAGAGATCGGGATGCATACAGAATTTTGGTATCTTCTTCAGCAAAGGTTCGGCGGTGCTCTCGGAGGTATACTAAGTCCATTACTTCAGGACTTCCATACTTGTAGTCCGTCCAGGTTGCCATCCCAAGTTCTTAGAGTCCGGGAGGCGGGCGAATGGGAATGTACTGGCCAGTGGGTTCGGGTTCAGGTGAATCCCATCGTCTGGTTTTCGTGCCTGGCTTTCTTTCTTAGAGAAGGAGATGGTGCTGGTCGGATGGAGAGGACAGTGGTCACTGTTCGTGACGGAGATGGTGATCTAGTTGGCGGTCGGTGAGGGCGGAAGTTTGACTTCAAGAGCTGTTATTTTGTCTTGCAGCTCTTTATTCTGGTTC
>WHUZ01000189.1:0-39066 GCA_015179045.1 Kalaharituber pfeilii
CTGTTCCTCTCGTCACGCTTCATGCCTCATGCTTCATTTTTACTCTTCCGGTGCATGCCTGGCCAGCGGATTCGAATGAAGCAATATGATGTGTGTGATATAGCCCGGTTAAACAAGGCGCGGTACGCATCACGATTCAGCCAACAAAAATCGCATACGAAGGAACAGAATCCCACACCCTCGCTAAAGGTTCTCCAAAGCCTAGTCCCACGTTCTCAACAAAGTTCTCCGTTCTACCCCCTCAATGCCCTCAATCGTTGCCCGAGACCATCTTCCTCTTGCTCTGTTGGCCCAAGTTTCTGCTTCGACGGAGTGGCACTAGCAAGCTCCTGATGGAGTTCAACGCCAGCTTCGTCCGCTACCTGATTCAGTAGCCGGTCAACCTCCTCTTGCGGGGTCCCTGTAGCAGTGACAGTGCTTGTGGCAGTCTCGTAGTATCCAGTCGCTACCTCCAGATCATCAAACTGTGACTCAAACCTATCCATCACTAGAGAAATCTATAGCAAGGCCCCATCAAGCATCGTCAGCTCATGTCTCGGCCTACCTCATAACCCCAGGGTCCAAAAGATGGGGGAGCTAGGGAGGGGAAGCTGGACTGGGCAGCAAAATCAACATTGCGTGGCCGTTCTATTCTCCCATCGCCCTACACCAAACATCCCATCCCCTTGTATTGCCCAAGCTCGCCTCGCCACCACAACCCAATGCTCTTTCAAGGTCCAACTGCTCCTGCATGGGAATTCTCCGGGTTGTACCAACCTTTTCCAAGTTCATCGTTTTCATAGCCGAATCCATGCCCCTCACGACATTAGCCATACTCCCAGTCACCTGCCTCATCGTCACTGCCGTCTGCACTCTACTTGCCACGGCATCTATCCTGGATGCGAGTCTCAGGAGATTAAGTCTTTCATTTTGCTTTCTAATTGCGTTCCCTGCATACACCTTTGCGATGTCTGTGTTGCCCTGCTGTATGGCCTTCTTTACTTTTGCTTTTTCGGCAGTCTCGTCCTTGCCCGCTTTAACGGCTTGACGGTTGAGTTGTTTGGCAGTGAACTATTGGATAATCCAAAGCGATTGACAACAGAAAAAATTGTCGTTTGGCATGCAGTCAGTTAACCGGTTTTTCCTAAGCCATATTTGTTTTACGGCTCCGTAGACCCCCCTGGACAAAGGAGGCTTGTCTCATTGTAGCTCCTCCTCTCGCCGAGGCCTCTCCGGAAAGAAGAAGGTGTGCGGGGAGGCTCGGCAGCGAGGGGGGGGGCAGGAGAGGGGGGAGATAGAACGGGCAAGAGGGGGGAGCAAGAAGGGAACGAGGTAAGAAGGCGAGCTAACCTTCAAGTTGAAAAGAGCCTGTTCCAGACCGGACATGATCTCGGAATGTTTCGCTGGACCTAAACGTCTGGATGATTGGACAACAAGCGATCGATAAGGGTCCTTTTTTTTTTTTTTTTTTTTTTTTTTTTTTTTTTCCTCGCCGTACAAGCAGCTAACACGCAGGCTGGAATGTAGGGTGGGTAGTGGGGGGGTGTGAAGCAGGAGGGAGAAGGGCGATGACGAAGGGCGAGAGGGTGGGGGTGATGGAGAAAAAGACGCAAAAGAAGCGCAAATGGGGCAACAGGCAAAGGGCAAGATAGAACGGAGAACAGAGGCAGCAGGGGGGGTGGTTGGGCGTCGAGATCGTGGAAACAGATGAGTTGGTGGACGTGCGAGATCGTGAAATCGGTGAAGTTGAGAGTTTAACGTTCGTGTAAAGCAGGGCAGGGACAGCGAGCTAGCATCCGACGTATCGCTGGTTGTGCATGGGGGGGGGAGCTTATGACGGCGGTGGGGCTCGCGGAGGCTGAAAGCCGAGTTAGCTGTCCTGCACTGAGCATGTTGTCGTGCCCAGACGATGATTTTATTTCTTGGCAGCACGCTGCAAACGAAACCAGCAGAGGCGGCGGCGGCAACTGGGCGGCAGCGGGGCTGGCATCGTGGCCTGTGGCGGTGCCGCAGCAGCGCGTCGTCACCAGGCAGCGCACGGCACCGTACCTACTGTACGAGGGCGAGGGCGCTGGCGCTGGCACTGGCACTGCGGCGACCGTATACGGCAGCCCCTCCGCCAGCGTGAAACAGCTGCCGCCGGCCGGCCGTCGCAGGCAGGCGCTGGCGCTGCCCGCTGCCCCTCTCAGGGCCGGCCTACAGCGCAGCCCAGAGCCCCCGCTGCCACTGGACTGGTCATCACCATCACCCGCCATCATCTCATTAGTACCTACCCCACGAGCGCGCGCACATGCGCACGTCATGCCAATTGCAGTGCCTAGAATACCGTAGGTACTTCACCCACTTGCTGCCCACTTGCTGCCCACATGCTGCGGCGTGCGTGTACTTATCATGGCGGGCTCTCACGCCGTTATCACGGCTCTCGTATGTAGCTGTTTGACCGCCCCCCCTCCCCTCCCCCCACCACCCCCCACCGGGCACACCTGCCAGCACCAGCCTCGGCCTACCGTCGCTCCCCCATAGCAAGCTCGTCCCATGCAGCAGCTTTCGAGCTGGAGGAAGAACTTGACCTACTGTGCCCGTATAGCCCATCTCCGTCCGAGCATGTACGAGTTTCGCTCCTCAACCCCTTCAATCCTCCGTTGTCATCGTCTCACTTGCTGCTCAATGGCGAGCACATTCTCCGTGCCATGTGTTATGTGGCCGCACGTCCGTTCTTCCTTCCCCCTCCCCCCTCCCCCTCCCCCCTCCCCCCTCCCCCCTCCGTCCCCCCCCTCCTCCGCTGCAACTCACGTTGTGTAGTGACTGCACTGCGTTGCAGCCAGCACAACCCCTCCCCCTCTCGCTCCCGTCTGGCCGTTGAGTGTTCCATTGCCTCGTCTCACCACGCAGTGCTCCCAGATATCGGCGCTATCTATCTCAATCTTAGCTGTTGACAGTGTGATATGACGATTGTGCCCGACAATATCTCCGTACTGATATCCCAATCAACCCCAGCGCTGGATTTCCACTCCACCGCCCTCTCCCCGCTCACTCCACGCCTTCTCCCACCCTCCCTCCATCTTCCCCCCCCCCCGGTCCCTAACACTACTTCGTTTGCAACTGACTCTTTTCTCGTTCCTCGCACCAATTCCTGCTCCCGTCCTGTAACACGCTGGTCTGGGCCGCAACCGACCTACCTCCCTTCCCCCTCCCCCACTTCTTTCCCAATCCCTGTCACCGAGGGCATCACACTTTCTAATTCCACCAGAACCCGATAACACCTCTTCCAATTCTTGGTACAATAGCAATGACGAACGTAGTCAGTCATAGGAGATACGTTCTGCTCCTGCGTGGCCTGCATCGCGTTGCATCGAGCTGCATATCCTCCCCCCCCCCCCCCCCCTCCCCCTCCCCCTCCCCTCCCAGAGCCATCCCCATCATCGTTTTCGCTCTGTTTCCCCTCGCCAGGCTTCCTGTCGGCACCGCCAACGCTGGCCAGCTGGCCTTTCCAACAAGGTATAGGCAGGGTTCGAACAACAGAAACCGTATCAGCCGAAACGCCCCTCCTGTCGATAGCTGCCACCGCCATCAGAGGCCACCGTTCTTTCAATGAGGCAACCACTTAGGAACCGATATTGATGCCCCTATTCTTCTAGTCGTATGATCTTAAAACGGAAGAAATGAAAAAGATGAAAGAAAAAAAAAAGAAAAAAAAAAAAAAAAGAAATCTTTCTAGTATAAAAATCTTATGTAAACAATATACATCACAATTTTATTTCCATCAAGTACTACTTGTACATGTATTGGAAGAATAGATTATTGGTCTAGAGTATATAAATTCCCCTATTGCGTATAGCCCGTGGCAGCTGGTCACTTTCCGAAACATACGTATTCACATCCGTGAATATATTATATTGCAACTTAATGACCCAATGACGACAGCTGTCCGAGACAACTACCCATACTAATTGGAATTCATCAATCATAATTGACGGAGCATTCTCGCTTCCCGGTACCGTTCTTTGAGTAGTCTGGTCTAGTCACCTCTAGCCTCGAGCCTGACGGCGGGTGCTATATTACTTTGCACGCACAGCTTACAGATCACAGGTAATTTACAGCAAGATACAGTAGGTAAAAGCAAACATTGGACATTAGCTGGAAAGGAAAAAGCAACACAAGCATGAGCGAGCTGAAAAAGAAACGTGACACCCAAGCATGGAAGGCGCGATAGATAATTAAAAAAAAGAAAGCATACAAGTTAAGTTCAGGTAATTTACGTACGGAAGGAGTGAAGGAAGGAAAAAGAAATAAGAAAGCTGATACCACTTAAGCTGCTACATGGTAGAGCTAAGAAACCGTTTGTCGGCCTGAACTGTGCAGGACCGCATGCCACACTCCGTATGATCAAACTCGGCAGATACATGGCATTGCCTTTCAGGTATCACGAACCACGCACATCCACAAGGCCGCCTGGGGCTAGCTGTGAGCTGAAGACGCCTTAGCCCCTGGATAAGCAGTACAGAGTAAACTGTGTTACATTGATCGACACTGGAGTTGAAACGGAGAGCCAGCGACGAAGACGCCGGAGAAGAGCAGCGCCGAGTAGATCCAGAGTACAGTGGGCTTCGAGTCGAGCCAGAAAGCCGACTACATGTCACAAAGCAGTAGGTTGAGGGGAGTCGGGGGGGGGGGGGTGGGGGTGGGGGTGGGGGTCGGGAGCAAATGCTCTGCAACTATTGGTAGTAGGGCCGCGAACGCCGTCAGAGCCACTGGGCGGCGTTGGGGGGGGGGGGGGGGGGCGGAGGCGGTCGCACGAAGGCATTACAGAGGCAGATCTTCGAGGCTTGCAGGACACGCAAATGCTGCAGCAGCTGCAGCAGCAGCAGCTGGGGCGGCGCGGAGGGGCGATAGAGCACTGGGATTACTCTTACTCCATTGCTGCAAAGCGTTGGGGCCGGCCATGCCCAGCGTGCCCACCACCAGCACCAGCACCAGCACCAGCACCAGCACCAGCACCAGCACCAGCACCGCCCGCTGTACCGCCGGCCTCGCTATGCTCGCTGCTCACCGCCCACCGCACCGCCCACCGCCCGCCGCCCGCCGCCCACCGCCCAGCCCCACCCCGCCCAGGTGCCCGCGGGCATTTGCCCACGCTGAGCAGAGCGGCGGTATGAGACTAGGTATGAGCTACTTTCACCTGCGGGCAACTGCCATGACTGCGAACAAGCACCCACGCTAACCTCCTGCGGCGGCATGGCTTCCTCTGGGCAAAGGAAATCCCATCGCGATCGCGATCGCTCCTCTCACTCTGGCGCTAGCAGCCTGCTCTTGCTCACCGCTGCTGCTGATGCTGACCTGCTGCGCTGCCTGTGCTCATGCCGCCCAGGCTGTCGCTGCCGTCTCTGCTGCCAACAGCTGGACCAGAGCAGCAAAGCAAGCGGGAGGGAGGGAGGGAGGGCAGGCGTGAACGAGAACGAGCAGCAATCTCCTCCCATGCACCGTCACATCACATGTATAATGCTCGCCACTATGTATGGGGCAATGCTAAACTCCAGTTCAACGTATGTACCGTACTTACTTATGTACCCGCCTTCGTGCAGAATTCTTTGCGTCCTGCATTGGATTTCCCAAGCTTGCTCATGCGCTTTCCGGAGTTATGGAAACCCCACCTGTACCATCAACATCCAAAGAAGGTAGGTAGTGCTCCAGCTTGAGTTTGCTCAAACTTCTATTCTACACATGTAAGGATGTTCACAAGGTAAACCGTACTCATTTCATCCAAAATGCCGCATTTCATTCAATCCCCACCGTCTATCCTGCCCATGGTATGTATGCCTTCCAATATTCCAAGAAAAAAAAGAAAAGAAAAAAAAAAAGCCCATAAAGAAAGGGGGGGAAAAAAGGAATAAAAGAAAAAAAAAAAAAAAAAGAAAGAAAGAAAAAGAGAAAGGAAAAAGAGTAAAAGAAACCTGTAAGCCTGCCTACCAATACAATTTGGAAGAGGGAGTCTGTAAAAACAACCATCAAGAACGAAAAGATTGAAGAACTGGACGCCACTGGGACAGTATAGGAAAGAATGTAGAATGGTGCGTGAGAAGTGAACAAGCACAATACCATGCAAAACCTGCCGAAGCAGAGTGCGAATAAAATGAGGAAAAATATGGGAAAAAAGAAGTTTTGAACAATAGAAAAGAAATGATGATGCCAACAGACGTCGTAAAAGGACGTCGATACCATCCAGAACCAATGGCCAATCACGCAATAAGAATTCTCTGACCAATCATTGACCTTTCCATTCCAACCTAAATCCCTATGCCCAAATCTCTTGTACATCGAGTATATGCGAAGAATAGCTGCGCAGCCTCCTACAGGAAGAGGTGCAGATAACTCACATCTTGCTTGCATTTAAAGCCGAAGTGTGCCAACAAGAAGCCCCCCACACACAGTTCTTTTTGCAACAAATCATCATCCATCAAAATTGAAAGCTCCCATGTAGCCGTACAGCCGAAGACCATGCTTCACGTAAGAGTAAATGCGCACCACTGTAAAAACGAAAGTAAGACAAACATAAAACTGACCAAAAGCAAAAAGAAAAGGAAAGGAAAAAGTAAAAGAAAAGGGTCCAACCCTTACAGGTTGGACATGTTTACCATGACCAATTCTGCATGGTGAAAATGAGAACCAAGAACTATGCGCCCCATAGTTGACCAAACCACAGAAAGGAAAGGAGAGGGAAAAAAAGAAAAAAAAAAAATTTGAGGAACATCCTCCTTCTACGAAGCCAGCTCTGAAATATGTCATGACATGTGCGCTCCAGAAAGCGTCAGAGGGCACCCGTAACTCATTCAAGTATGACGGTAATTCGTATAATTGAGAGCACAGTGCAATGAAAGTTATCTTCGGGTGCATGCGTAGTAAGCCGTATCGCACTATCCCCGAGCAGCTTGTGGAAAGTTGGGTGGGTGTGAGGATGATCTTTTTCGTTGATGTCCAATATCTCTACCTGATAGTCGCTCTCTGTTCTCTTCCTCCTGTGCAGGGTTGGGTACAGGAGCTACACTCCCTACTGACCCATTGGACGGTCTTGTCAAGTACGATGAGCTGAAGCTAGTCGCATCCGGCGGCGCGCTCAATTGGGGGATCTGAAATTCCGTGCTATGTGAGATTGCGCCATTGGAGAAATTTGACAGTGTCGCAGAATGCGGTGTCATCGGCCCCTGGGGGTATTTGTTATACTCACCCATTCCTAATTGAGATGGGAATGGAGGAGGGCGAAGTGGTGCCGAAGCTGGCGAAGGAGACGGATAAGGTTGGGCATATGTGCCTACTATAATTCAGTATACACTATGAATGAGGATCCGATGGAAAAACCTACTAGGCTGACTCTGACCTTGACCGAAAGGGCTTTGACTCCCTTCTGGGGGTACACTGCGAGGAGGCTCCACAAAGGTTTGCATACCATATCCCGGACTGAGTTGATATTCTCCATTGTCCAATGTGCTACTGGAGTAAGACTGCGTCGGACGAACAGGCGCGCTTTGTGGCTCAGATACAGATCTGGGTACATCATGTAGTTGCAGACGCGGAACATTTGGGTGACGAAAATCGGGTCTGGAGAAAGGGTTCCCTCTTTGCTGTGGATGGCTCAAAGGTGAAGTGACATATGGTAGATAGCCTGTCCGTTCACTGCTTACAGACACCGGGGACAATAGATCGCCATTCGAGGTAGGAGTAGAAAATGAAAGAGAAGCAAAGGCATTGTTGGTAGGTGAGACACCTACTTCATCGTCCATTGGGCGGCGTCTTCCAAGAGGATCTGGGCGAAACCCAAGGCTAGATGTTGGAGAATAATCGGTTGGAGAAGTAAGAGGAGTACCCATCATGCGATTGCCATATGTATGTAGCGTTTCCAGAATGGGGAATTCTTCAGGCAATGCCCTTGATTTCATCATTCGTTCTCTATCGTCACTGCTCATGCGCTTCAATTTGGCCCTCCTGGAATACAAACTGTCAGTGTTGCTTTCGAACTCGCTCAGAGCGGACCGGCAAACCTACCTGTTCTGGAACCAGACTTGGACCTGCCTCGGGGTCAAACCTGGAATTTCTCTAGCCAGACGCTCTCTATGTGCTGCATCAGGATGAGCTTGGCGTGCAAACTCGCTCATCAGAAACCGTGTCTCGTTATGGGTGAGCCTATACACATGGTTAGCATATTTATCAAAATCAAGGTATGAAGTTTGGTGAAGACACTTGCCTGTGCCGTTTATTTTTCCTTTTCTCTTGCCGCCTTTCTCCAATTGACAACCGGTGTTCGCCTGAGGTTGAAACACCTACGGACATATCACTGTCTCGTCTTGCCACTGAATTGTGTGACGATGGGTGCGAATTCGGACTCCCTGTTAAAGAGCCAGAAGTGTGAGAATGTGGCGATCGGTTGGGACTCTGGCCCTCGTGGCCAGCGGAAGCGGGCCACTCACGATAATCCTCCGGGTCTGAACCAACACTTGGGCTGTATCGCTCATAGTTCCCTTGAGGATGATGCGCATGAGAATGAGGATGATACTGTTGCTGATGGTGTTGCTGCAGATGATGCGGATGATGAGGATCTTGATGGTGTTGTGGAATAGCAGGTGGAAGCTCTCGCCCCAGCTGCGGCTCTCGCCATGACATTGGAGCTGAAGAAGGGTCGCTCACGAACCCTGACATGTTCTTCAAGGCTATAAGTTTGAGAGTCGATGTTTCTTCCCAAGTCCCTAGCCCTCGACCGTGCGGAAAATGAGGATGACCAAGTAATGAAGACACTGCCGTTGTGAAGATAGTCAGGATATAAATGACTGTGGTGGTGTGGCTAGTAAATATTTATGAAAAGCCCGAGCGTTAATTCGGTCAGGATTGGTGTGACAAGATTGGAGACTACGTTGACCTGGGGGAGGAGGGGGTAGATGTAGTTATTGCAGCGGCGGCAGCAGTAGTATTGTGGTTGTTGTGGTGAGGAGGGGGGAGGGGGGAGGGGGGAGGGGGGAAATATGATAAGGAACAGAGCTTGGGTGTCCGCTGCGCTCTAAGTGATGCAGCACTATAATTTGGAAGTCCCTCGAGCAGTCGTGAATCGCAGTTCCGGACACTGTTAATTTTGTTGTCCTTGATAGCTCGTGAGTTAATGTATTATTCGTAAAACAGGGCCTTGGTGTTTTGTAGCTTCTCGTCGCTCTTTATAAGTCCAGTAATATTTTTATTTTGTTTGATTCTACTGCTCAGAGTCCAGCAAGAACTCTTTCTACCCAGTCAAGCGTACCCAACGTAGATTCTATAAGCATGAGCAATGAATGCTAAGGTGGAGAAATAAGTATGCGAAACGTTGACACCCACGGGGAGAAAATCTCCAGGGGATATGTGCCTGACGTAATCCAAATCCGGATAATCGTGGGTTGGGCTTCTGATTTTCGGACTGTGTCGAACAGGAAAAGACAGTAGGGACTGCTAAAGAAAAGAGCGCAGGTTTAACTATAGATAGGCTTGATGCCGTATGGCCAGAGGGATGCGGATGAAAGAATTGAGATCGGCAAATCGTGCTTGACTTGGCCCTTGTCCCCGCCGGCAGCTGCAAGGACACAACGTATGAGGAAGTTTTAGGAAGCCTTAGGGCTCTTAGGCGGGTAATCGTGGGATCGTAAGATAGCTGGAAAATAATGTCCACGAAAAAGAAAAAAGAAAGAAAAAAAGAGAAAAGAAAGGGAGGTGCGGCAGTGCGATTTGCCCAAGTAAAAGAACGATTGTGGCTGGCCGGCCGAAAAGCTTTTGATGTACTGACTGTATGCTTCTCAACCTAGCAAGTTGAAAGAGTGATATGCTAAGTGTAAGGTGCGAAATCTGAGTCAAATCTGACGAATACTGAGCCCCAGTCAATAAGCTGTTGAGAACTGGGCGGAGGAAAGAGAGTGGCAGATGCAGATCTATATCTCAAAATATTTTTTTCTTCAAATGCAAAAGAAGGAACGACCAGCGGAAAGCTTTAAACTCCTCACTGATCCAGTAGTCTCTAACCCGGTGAAATCTTTAGATATAAAGGATTGACTGAACGAATTGAGCAGAAGCCGTGAAGGAATCCAAAACAACTGCGGGTGTCGGTGGTATATATTCGAGCGAATGTACCATTGCCTACCAACGCTAACACATTCCCTCAATTGCCCACGAGGATTACGTTTTGCGGTAGGCGAGAACAGACAATGTCACAAACCCAACGGTTGGGGTATTCACTTCAAGATCTAAAGCGCCTTTGTCTTAGAATGATGGGCACGGCTCCGAAGTGTGTGGCCTTTGCATTAATGTCGCCTGGTCCGTTTGAGCAAGGTGGGGGTCCAAGGGACAACAAGCCAGAACGGATTGTCGTATGTCCAGTGCCCGTTGTGTAAGTTGAAGGGGTAGTTTTCCAAGATGGGATAAGTGGACTAAGTGAGATGAGACGAGCGTTTGAGTTACTGAACGACAGAACAAGTGTAGGAAGGGCAAGGGCCGTCCTGAACAACAAATACACGATAGGCTCAGCAATTAAGGATGCCAGATTGTTCGTGCAGTACTGAAGCAGAACGGGAATGGAAAACCTGAGACCATCATCTGCGTATTAAGACAGGTACCTATGATACTGATGAGAATCGATACCAACGGTATCTGACAGTGTACCAACGCACATTACATCCCTTTAAGATTGAGGTAAACTGCCTCATTGTTTGTTTGTTTGTTTTGTATTTTTTTTTCTTTCCTCGATTGATACTCAGACGGTTAAACGAAAGTCCCAATAACGAGGGAGAAAGTAAGATGTGGGTGATTTGGAATTTGGGCAAAGTATACGGGGCATGTGTTTCATGTTGAGTATTGCCGAACCTCGCAACTTGGCCAGGAGCATGCGGTGCGTGCGTTCCTTTCCCATTATTTTCGAGGATGTTCCTGTGGCATGCATGGGGCGCAACTCAGGTTCGTAGCCTGGCTAAGTCAGTATAGTTAGCTGTTGTCAGCAGTTGACGGGGGTGGATGGGAAATGGGCTCAGAATGCAGATGGCAGGTACGAAGTGTGACGCTGGCCTTGACATGCCAAGAAAAGATTACTGGCGATAAACGCGGATGCAAAGCGTGTTTGTTTGTTTTGCTTTTTCGGCTCTTATCCATGGCAGTAACCACTATCCCTTGCCCTTCCCTTATCCGCCCAGCTGCAACCCCTACTTAAAAACTTGCACCCCCCACCTCCCACCATCTGCTTCAGGCGAATCATTTGGTCGCGAGGAGGTGTACCTAGCGCAGAGGAAGGTCATGGTCAAACGGTTTGCTCTCCTTGGGCATCAAAGTCGGCATCTCTCCAAAAAAAAAAAAAAAAAAAAAAATTATAATAATAATAATAATAATAAAATCCACATGGTAGTCTTGTTCTGCTCCGATCAAGTTTCTGCCGTTACTGATTTGAGCAATTTCCTGAAGAGAGATTTCCTAGCGGCATCCCGTCCCGTCTCACATGAGGTGTGTATGCACATATGCATATACAAAGATATGCGAATGCAAGCTTATGTCTGGTGCAAAGTATACCATGTGCAATACAGCTGCTTGCACTACAGTACGCGTATGTACTCGAGTACATCACGCCCCTGGTGTACAGTAGACCGGATAAACTCAGGCTGTTGGCGTAACGAAAAGCCCCCACTGCATCCAAGAAAGAAAGTTATTAGTGACTTGTTCAGAATCCGAAAACCCAGGCTCCACAGACCAGACCAAGGAAATTAACAGAACACTGGAGGACTGAGCAGTTCCTCAGCGAAGGTGCTCTGCTTCCTATAATACCTACTGAAGCATCACAACGACAGATCTTGCCATATTGAACAATTAACGGGAAAGGGACTGCTGATCTTGTGCCGACGTACTAATCGACCCTTCTCATATGCCCTCCCGTTGATGCTTGCATCCCGTACAAGAATAATTATACACATGCAGGCATCAAGGACACAAGATGCATGTGCATACCGAAGAAGTTGAGTGTGTGTGTGCGTATGCGTGTGTGGAGGGGTGGAGGCGGGGATAGGAGGGTAAAGGATACGTACGTTGTAGCATTCATCCAGCATCCATGATCCATAGCATAACTGATCGACGTATACCCTCCATTTGCACACTCTACGTAGTCTCAGAGAGAGAAGTGCGAACGATGTGATCTAGGACGGGCATCCAAGGGCGGCACCGGTGGCTCCAGCTGAGCAACACGATAAAATCGCCCTCGCTTCAAACTTGGGGCATCTCGAACGGTGTGTCGGTCAGGAAAGGTCGACGGGGCCAAGGGGGAGGTGCTGGGGGGGGGGGGGAAGGGGAGGTTGCAGGGAAGACCTGAATGCTGGCGGTGGGGGGCGTGGGCGAAGGAGTGCAGGAGGGGCTGGAGGGGGCATGAGAAAGGGCCGTCTCATGGGTGTGGGGGGAGATGGCGGGTTGTGGGCGTGGGCGAGCAGTTCACATAGAGCTGCTGGGGCAGCGCGGGCGGCTCCAGCGCGAGCACGCGGGCAGAGGCGCAGCCGGCCCAGCCGCTGCTTTCAGACACCGGGCCGTGCTGCTTAGGCGCCGGCGTATTTCTTCGCACGCCCACGGCCCGCACAGCTGCGTCGCACCACAGCACGCATAGCACCTTCATGTGGCAAATAGGATGCTGCGATCCTCTCCCGCCTATCACCACCCGCCCGGCTCGGCAGCACAGCGCCCTTTGAACGAAAGATAAAAATAAGAGTAGCAAAGTATCAGTGGCTGCAGACGAGAGACTCCCAGCTGACCGCACGCACGAACGAAACAGGCACAGCAACAGCGATCACCTAGTCTCGTTGCACGATACCCTGCCCATGCGTCTGCCCTGCCCGCCGAAGTACAGTAGCACAGCAGCACACCCGGCCGCCAAGACGACCAGCGCAGGCCAGTCGGATAAGTGCCCCACCCAGACCCTACGCCATGTAGCCGTTGGGCAAAATCTCCCCATCTCCTGCAGTCAACATAGGTATATCATACAATGCTGGATGCCACGCAAAGCCGTGACAAGGCCAAAATGCAATTTCCACACAAGGAGTTTGACTTCTGGGTCTCGCATGCTACATCGCATACGCAGCTCGCTCGTCATCTGGCTGAGCCTAACATCCGGGCCTTCAGGGTCGTGAATGCTGCTCTTGCGCGCTTGCTCTTTTACCGGAGCAGGGCTGAGGTCGGCAGCAGGCTATTCTGATTTTAGGATACGGTCCGACGCTCTCTGCATAACCATCAAGCTCTGCAATTCAACTAGACCCTAGACAAGTCTGGGTTTCGGGCTTAGTGTGAGACTAGGGTTGCCCTGCTATCTTCACAGAAATTTTTTGTTTTTATTATTATTTTTATCTTTTAAAAAAAAGCAACATCGATAAAAAAAATATCCGATAGACTCTACTGCGCACACAACGGCACAATCCTGCCCTCGAAATTGGGTTCATGCCAGACTCTGGGATCATGCTTACCGGGGGCACATGCCTCTCAGATCTAATTTCGAAACTTCGAAACCTCACCACTTATTTTTCCAAGAGCCGACTGCTTAAACGAGGAAGTTAAAGTTCTTCCAAAGGGCGAGAGTTTGAGCTCAAAAAAAGCGTGGACCGCTAAGTAGGAAAGCGGTTCGAGACTGGCAGGAAGGCAGGCAGGAACCAAAGCAAGGCATTTCACTAAGTAATCCCGTCCAGTCCAGAATGATTAGTAGCGCACCTGCACGCAAATCAATCGAAGTCAACAAGGGAATAGTTAGTACATCCGTATATATATCTGTATATTAAACATCATCTCGGAAGGAGATTTAATGCTCACCTACATGTAGACTACTTAAACTTTCAATATTTGATTTGATAGATATCCGCCCTTCCGCAGAACAGCCTAGACCAGAGTAGGCGCAACTAACCACTGGTGCAGTGCAAGTGAGTTCAAGCCTCTGTCACATTCCTAAAGTAAAACAAAGTGGGCTGCCCAGGGTCTGTTTGATAGGTTGTCGCTGTCGCAAGATTTACATTAGCCTGGTTGGATTGACATGCAGGACGGTAGGACAGACGCGGAACTGTCAACACTTGTAATTATGATTAAGTCTCTTGATGTTAGATTTCTCTCCAGTCAACATGATTGGTCTGCCAATCACAGCGCAATCAATCAATGCAGTGTCACATCCAATAGAAGGACAATGCTGTGCGCAAGTATGTCGGCGCTGCTGGACACCGCTCCTAAGTTTCCAGCATCCTTTTTTGAGCCACCTTGTACCGTTATAGGAGATGGAGATTGTGGGACAAGAGATGCACGGCTGTGTGGCCTGCCTAAGGTGTTGCAGGAAATGTCCAGTGGAGTCTCATGCACTTTCCTGTATTCCTTCTCGTTGGCTGATTCCGTGCAATAGGCTGTAGCTTATGTCCCTTGATCATTCCGACATTTAGCCTTACACAGCCATTCTCCTATAAAATCAAAATCAAGAAGACTGCTCAAAAGGATAAGGCAGTTGAGGAGTACAACAATTTGCATCTGTTACACGTGTTTTGAACGTTAAGCCTCCACCACAGCTCGCACAGCAGCACTGGCATGGGGAGGATCACTGTGGGAGGGCGACCGATGGCTAGAAAGAGACTGTCCCAATTGAATTTACACCTGACAGATTTCCAGGCTTTACTTTCGTCTTAGTATTTTAACATTTTCTTGATTTTTTTTAGATTAGGCGTAATGCGGCCCCTCCCCAGGTTCAAACTCAGCCGTCTGCACTGCTGAAATCAGTCCATTTTAATTTTCTATGAATGAGAATGGTCTTGAAGAAAAAGCAAGCATTAAAAAAAAAAAAACGGGACTAGAAAAAGAAAGGTGAAAAAGTGAAAAATGACAGCGCGCCGCATCTCCATCATCGCGTCTTTCATAATATCACCTGCACAATCGTCACTAATAGTTGTTGCATGTAAGCAAGGCTCAATGTTGGCAGGTGCATCACCAATCCTATGCGCTTCCAGCCCTGAAACCCCAAAACCGAAACAGTCCAGCAGTTGATGTTCTCATAGAATCAGCCGTTATACATGGGGTTCACAATGAGCCGCTACAGGACTCTGGGTAAAGCGCATCCCCTGCTTCTCAAACAACTTCAATCTCCCCTCAAGCCTTTGACCTCACCCATGTACTCTACTTTGACTCCGACATAATGCCCGTTCACGTTCCTGAAAACAGTTAACGTTACTCAAGCACCTCGCAGGGCGCATGCATGCATGTCATGCAGCGCACGGACACAATCAGTACTTTGTGAGATGATGGCATGATGCTGATTAGCCATTCGCTTTTTAACTACTTAATTCACGATATATTGAAGATTGATATGCATGTATCATAGGCGACATCATGGCTTCGAACCTCTAACGTGCCGAGGACCTCCTGCTTCTTCTGCGCCAGTGGATCCTCACAATTCTGCGACATCCTAGATCCACATCGTCATTACTACTTCCCGCTCTGCGCAGTGGCCCCAGCTTCGAGTCGTCATTCGGCACAGATGGAGATCCGGTTGCGCAAATACCTATGGTAACCACTATGGCAACCAAGCCTCGCTTCCCCTCTCACTCGCTTAAGTTAATATCAAGAGTATTAACCCTGAGTGGTAGTTATAGCCCAAGGAGACACAACGTGGATCAACCAAGGATGCATTTTGTCTCAGCCTGTCTTACCCTCCCACCACTATCACCTCACATTCACCTTACCCTTGGAAGTTGCGTAATATGCATAAATTCACAAAGTACAGTACATTCTTCTAGAAGCATTCGAAGACCTCGACATCCTATGCATATCGAGGTCAATGCGACTGACGGTTGGCTTGATTACCCTACCAATATACACACCTCAAATTACAACCTGCCTACATAATACCAGTAGCCAGACGACACAGAGGTAGTAGTTCACTCAATTGGCATACTTTTCCTAACCCATCCATGCAAACAGGCATCGAAATGTAGAAATTCTTCTTCCCACAGCGCGTGATCCCTCATGATGTGTGGAAAGCCGACACCCTAGCTGGCTGACTGGAGCTGAAGCTGGTTTATCCCTGATTGATTCCGATGAGACTTGGAAATTCCAATTGTTACAGAAACTGGGTTTGTTCGCAGCGAACATCGAAGTACCTGTACTAATGATCCTTGGGGGTACCTATCGATACCGACAATGTTATCGATATAAAGAAGGATATGGATGAGCGTAAAGTACATGTATATATACATGGAATAGACCCCTTGAGACTTGAATCGTGCAGCTAGATGTAACTGGATGAGCCCTATACCTGCGGTAGCCTTCCACACTCATATATGTACACCCTCACACCATCTATTATTCATACGAACACATTGCATATATACCCCGTTGTATATCTTGCATGGCCAGCGCCGACTACGACATAATAAGCTACTCCTGCTATTGCTGCTCCCAGGTCCACTGCTTCAATCTTCTGTAAAGGAACCGCGATATTCATTTTTCAAATTCTCATGTTTATGAACAAGTGAAGTGTATGGGAACTAGACTAGAATTCTGTAAGTACAGTTTTAGGTGAGATTGGGTATGCTGATACTTGGAAATGTATTAAGGGCTATGCGCCGATGGACCATGCTCGAGCTCATCCATGGACCATAGTCATCCGTCCCACTGCTCGGTCAAAAGAAACGTGCCACACAATGAACATGAAAAATAAGGATAGCAATTTAAAGAAATAAATCTATCAACAATCACCGTTCATAAAGTACTAGTACGTCTTACATTGTCATTCATACCCAACGGCTAATAAGTGAAAGTACCAGCGCCTGTATCAAAAGCTTACCAACACGTAACTAACGGTGCTCATTCTCTATTTCAAAACCCCTCCCCAGAACTCCACCCCCTCCCTCTGCCAGGAGATGGCCCATCCTGGGCCTGGTCACACATCAACCCAGGGGTACTCTACTTAAAGCACCACTCCTACTCTAACTCACCCGGTCCAAGATCCATGTTCCCGCCCTAAAAAACGTAAATTGCTAAATTGTTTTATATGGTAAATTGGTTGATCACACAGCGCACGCGACGTTATCGATATAGTTATCATGCTCGAGATTTGGTTCCGAAGGTTGAAGTGGGAAAAAAGACTGCAGAGTTAGTTAGACTAAGACACTTCGTTCCTTAAATTAGATAGATTACGTTGAGGTATTGAGTGGTAATACAGGCTCGATTCAAATTGACGTCCAAAAGGAACTGAGCTATCTTCAATGAACCAGAAAGCAAAGTAAAACGCCTAGAACTAATGCTTGCAAAAACGTACAGAAATAACCATTATGTAAACAAAAACAATGGAATAAAAATGAAAATGAAGTAAGCAATAGAAGACGCAAGTGCCACTACTAATACACGGACTATCCATCGTGAAGTACAAGGGAAAGGTATAAAAAGAAGATAAATCACAAGGAAGCCTCATCTATATCAATCAAATAGATGAAAAGATGCATTCATGCTTCTTTTTTTCTTTCGACCCCTTCCACAGACATTCACCACTCGGGAAACGACAACTAAAACCCCACACTGCATAAACCT
Source organism: Kalaharituber pfeilii (assembly GCA_015179045.1). Classification (NCBI taxonomy): domain Eukaryota; kingdom Fungi; phylum Ascomycota; class Pezizomycetes; order Pezizales; family Pezizaceae; genus Kalaharituber; species Kalaharituber pfeilii. The sequence continues at coordinate 17,548 of WHUZ01000189.1, forward strand.
TATTTATTCATTACTTGTCATCCACTCAACCTCTGCGTGAATGGACATCCTGATTCTCAGCCGCCGTTGCATGTCGCACTGGATCAAAAAAAGAAGTTTTCTAGAAACCAAAGATGCCTGCACGAGTCCTACCACAGTCTCCTCAACATAACATCATCATTACATTATATTTATTGTTATAGATGTGATGATTAGGGCTCTTAGCTCGTAACAGCATTCTCAATCCGACGTAGCTTCATCTCTGGTTGGTTATGACTTAGATTGGCGATATTTTCGATACGTTGTTGTGGCTGCTGCTGTTGCTGCTGCTGTTGCGGTTGTTCGGGCTTCTTCTCCGCTGGCGCTATGGCCACAGAAGCTTCCGTGGAAGCTTCCCGTCCCCTAGCTCCGGAATTTTCCCCGGATACTAGGGAGGCCACTGATGACGGAGCGGATGCCGCTCGCTTCTCCCAGATTGATGATTCGGGGCTGTATCAGGTGCAGTAGACATCCTTTCTCTGTCCCTTCCTGCGCTGTACAGACTCTCTTCCAGTTTGATCCGTTTGGCTTCCTGTTCACTCTCTTCAATCTCGAACAACATCTCGAGCTCATTTCGGTCTTCATCAGGGGTATCCACAAATTTGTTAAACAGGTGGAAACGGTCCCTTGAGGCTATTCGTAATGCCCTCCAGACTTTACTAGCCTTGGAGGTTGCTGCTGTTTCCGCCTGGTCAGGCCGCAACGAATCGGCAATTTCTTCTTCGTCCTTCTTGATGAGAGGTCGGAACGACTCGGGAGTTGGAAGCACATGCCTGCAAAATACCATAGCAGGGATTTATCGCATTAGTGCATGGGGTTCTGGAAAGGAGTTGCAAAACAACTAGGCGAACATGAAAATGAGCAAACATGGAAAACAGCGACCCTACCTTTCCTTTCTCTTTAAGCCTTCAAGTCCCGGGTTTTTACTGGCTTCTTTCCACAGACGGCCTAGTGCTGGGGCGCCCATTGCATGGGGATATGGTCTGGTCGGCCGACACAACTCCATTGCCCTTCCCACGCTCCGCTTAATCTCTTCTTCCGGAACCGGCCTTTTTTCGAAGCTGAGACAATTTTCTGCTTTCCATTGTACCCAGTTCTTGTCACGTGTGAGAATCGTTTCAACAAGTCTCATGAATAGCCTGCCTTCGAAATTGGGCTGAAGATATTCGCTTATCAAAGCACGAGTTTTGATTGCCCATTTTTCCTATGCACGACAACATATGTTTTCCTAGAACGTTAGAGACTTCGGCATAAAGCAGTGATTGACTAGTTGCTTTTGAATCTCCATCTGACGATAAGGTGGGAAATGTGTAGGGGTGGGCAGGTTTACGTACATCCTCAGGGGATAAGGTAAAGGAAAATTGTACAGCTTTGTTGGGTGAGGGTATATCGGCCCATCGTTCCTTTGCCGCCGGGGTTAATGATAGGAGAAAGTCGATCAGAATGAGGGCTTGCACAAGGACGTGACGCCTGAAAGTTAAGTCGCTTAGCTGCAGGATACCGGAACATTGTTAGCAAGAGAGAAACCTGTTGGTAGGGTATGACACGCAAGTGTGTCCGGAAAGATTCATGCAGGCAATCAGAAGGGTGTGCTCAGCTCTGTGAGGGTGTGGCAATATAACCACTATTGCTCAATATTTGATCACCAGGGAATGGCAAAGAAAGGCAAAGAGGGGGAACACTACCTCTAATTCGAAGAGCTCCCGGCTAGTAAGATACTTGGGATTGAAGTGTGCTGCCAGATCCTCATCCGAACCCCGTTTCCTCTTCTCACCAGCCGCACCAGTAGCGGCACCTCTTCCCCTCGCCTCATCTGCATTCCTTGCTGCCGCCCCTGCTTGCTCTGCTCCTCATCAACGGCCTTAAATTTGGCCATGGTGGCCGCTAGTCCTGCCTTGAATGTTTCAAATGACTCCTTCAGAAACAACTTGGTTGGATTGGAAAAGTAGTTCTGCAATGCCCAAAAAATGGGGTACAGGGCATCCGCACTGAGCACCTCTTGGTCCACTTTTTGCTGCTGAGAGGCGGGTGTTTCAAAGGTGACTGCCTTGCCTACTTTTGTCGAGTCATCCGTCGATTTAGCTTCCTCTTCCCTAACAACATCGCCTCCCTCAGCCATTCCCGTCACACCAATTTCCTGATCAACGTCCATTTTTTCGTCATTTATCGCAGGAGGAATCTGATCAAACGAGGTAGTGTTTTCCACATTGAACTCTCCTCGAAGATTGACACCGCTCCTCTCTCCTAGTATGAAACTTTTTGAGAGGAAGATCAAGATCCGCCCGCAGAAGATTGTATCCTCAGCTTTGGACAGCCTGCGGAGAAGTTCATTACATAGCCGTAACAGCACTGGACCTTTGCCCTTCGTCCCATCCATTTCCTTGAGGTCCCCGTAACCTATCAGCCGATGTGTATTGTGGATGTAAATTCTGACGGAAGCTTACTGTTGTTAATCGTTCTACTCGAGACTCGAGATATTCAAAGAGTCGCTGACAGCTATCGATGGTCTGGGAATCGAATAAGTCTTCAATGAGCAGGAACGGTAGAGCAACATCTGTGAGTTCTGCTCTCAGAGTTAAAATTTAATTCGTCACCAATCTTGTATGTTGGGAGCATACCTAGTTCAGTGAGGACCAATGCAAGGTCCAGTAAGTTACAAAATGAAGAGAATCTTTCCTCGGAGGCAGGTTCGATCTGAGGCTCGGTAAGCCGATGCACATGGTTGCAGGAACATCGCAAGCCGGGAAAGGAGTGCCTACAGCTATATCATATAGTATCGACTTTGTAGCGCACTCTAGCAGCACCTTGAAATCGTGTGACGGACATAGCTCTGGAAGTTGTCGAATGGTGCCGTCGAAGTGGTCTTTGGTGAGTTGAGGCTCAATCGCTACAACGCCATATTTCTCCCGTACTGTCTGCAGCAGGCTGCGTATAATATGCTTTAGCTTGTCTAGAGCGTTGATGGCGGTATTCTCTGGCATGACTGGAGCCATGGCCAATCTGGACCGCGGCAGTCCTGGTGGGGTGGTTTTGATAGTGAAGTAACGGCGATGGCGACAGGTAAATCGTGGGAGCCGAGGGGAGTTTGGTTTCGTCAAAGGGAGTTCGGGGAGTTCAGAGTTGGTAACGCGCTGCTGCGCTGCTCTTCCATTGTGCCGCCGACAATGGAAAGCGAATCGGCCGGCGCCAAGCCTTGGAGCGCGCCGTCTCGGCACGTCTGCTTAGTCACCAAGCATCGTCACGTGAAGTCTTGGCATGGATCAATCAATTTCACACACATGACGAGCCTCGTTACCACAGTTTGCTACCCAGAGGCGCAATTGCAGCACTACAAGGTCCCGGTACTACCTACAACGGGGTGTGCCGGAGCCGGCTTGCACATTCATGCCTCCCGCCCGCTCAACAAGCTTTCAATAGTGTCCCAACTGACAGCGGCCTAGGGCTCCTGCTATGAAGACTTGGATACTTCGTCAACAGCATTTCGCTCGTCACCCCACGCTGCACGAATATACCTGTCGATTCAACCCGCATTAGGCCTCACTCCCACAGCTGATCGAAACATGAGAGAAACTTACTTTGTGTGGCTTCCCCTTGCTACCAGCTCGTTGGCCTCGTTATGGAATGTGATATTGGTGAACGCCAATGCCTTCCCAACTAGATCCACAGCCGTCTTAGCAATTCAAAGCTGATGAGAGATTTTGCGTTTTGCTGCTGTGCAGCTGCAGAAGGCTTGATGTTACACCTGCATTGCTAGGAGTATCATACTCACACTTCTGACAGATAGATTCCTGCCCACATTCGTCAGCCTCAGGGAATCATCAGGAGAACTGCATACAGAGTATCAAGCCAGTACTCACAGCACGGATCTTCTCCCCCACCTTCCCGCCAGAACTGAGATAGGTCACTTGAGGTAGGACATCCGTTAGCGACAGTTACCGTAGGCTAGTCACAAACAACTACGGACGAATACCATTTAGGTCAGTTGATACGCCAGTGGAAAACAATCCTTTGGAAGCTACGGCCAAGGAGCCGCCTAGGTCCACTGAATAGAGCTGCATTAGCCGTCGATTTGAAACAAGTTGTTTGCCTTGCAGCCTGCATACCCATTGACGCAATTGTTCCTCCATGTAGTATCCCGAGTCTGTTCTGCACAAGCCTTTAGCCGTGTTTGTTTATTGTCAAGTTGCTTCATACTGTGTGGTATTTCTCAATCTCTAGCTCAAATTTCACCTTTCCCGGCTCCACATCGGTAATTTTGAGCTGCAGCAAATGGCGCAATGAAAGCAGCAGAATAGCGTCAGCAATCCTGGTATGTTAATGGGTCCGTGATACTTCTAGAGCCAAGCTGTGACATGAATGTCGCCAAAACTTGACGTGCTACCCTTCGCTTACATTATGCAGTAGCCTCCTAAAATACAATTAGTGTTGCTTGTCACAGACACAATTGAGGAAGCAAAGGCTGATCATAAGGGTATTCTGAGGTGGGCCTCAAACGCCCTCGGAAATGCACAATATTCCGATGTAAGGCACGAGAAATTTACCCTTCCAGTCCGCTTGTCTCCAAGAACGATGCCCACTGTAGGCGTTAAATGCATGTGTCAGAGATAATCTCGGCTATACGTCATATGGAGGGCAACGGAGACATACCACAGAACGAACGAAGCGAGCAGCAGTCATTGGAGGTGACAGATTGCACGTGGGTTGAATATGGTTCGGGCAAAGTGTTGCGCAGTATGATTGGGGTTGATGTGGGCCGACGGTTTCAATAAACAGAGTCGCCAAGAGCGTTTTCAAACGGTGGACTAACAAAAGATGTTCAGACAGGGCTACAGAATAGGCTACTGCGGGGCCCACAGGGGACTGAGAGGTTGGGGATCCGATTGACACGAGGCTCCAATTGCGTCGCCGTCAGTGGGCGCATGCATAAATTGTTTGAGGAGCTTGAGATGGGCCCGTCAACTGCCACCGCCGCGTGCGGATTCCACATGGCTGTGGGGCATCCAGGTTGTTTTGAAACCACCAAGCGATTGCACTTTGCGAAGTTTCACAGCCTGGTCTCTGGGCTTTCTGCTTCAGCTATAAACACAAAGAAGAAAAAGGGCGCCGTCTCGATATCATGCCATTGTGTCGGGAGATACACGTCTCCATGGGTTGGTAGGTGTCAAAGAGGCGCGCTAAACAAGCTCATGAGATGAGGATTCGATGGCACGAGAATCGCATCTTGAAATGAATCCTTGTTGTGCGATGACGGAGAACAGATATGATAGCTAGAGTAACGCCAGCGTGTAGTAAGTCACATATGACAGTCAATCTCCGCCTCTTGATGATTGAGACAGAGCCGGGCAAAGCTTCCTGCTAGAGGTAGACGGAAGCAATCTTCGAGAAACTACCAACGGTACACTTCCAGCACCCGAGACCGTATCTACAATCGCGGCACCAGGCGGTGATGAATGTTTCATACTCCGTACATGAATGCCCACTGGTCTCGTCAGCCAAGATTTATTGGAACGCGCACTGAAGCGTCAAGAATCCAGCTGAGGCTTATCTGTCGTGACAGAATAAAATAACCTATCATCACGTGCACCCTACGGCAATTACTGTGCAGGAGAGAAACGCTTCAAAGCTGCCACTCTTCCCGTGTTCCCTCGACCACGTGCCCTAAAACGGCCGAGTCGATCCTAGCGTGTGAAGCCTTGCACTATGATATATTCCACCCCTACCCGTTCCAAGGTACGGTGCGGTCCACGTCTTGTCAGCATGTCGGGATCCCCTGAGAAGTTTCCAATATCTCAATATCTAAGGGTTTCGACAACGTCATTCATCCAATAGCTTATAGAGACCAAGCTTTTTTCGGCGGACCCGAGCTGAATGACAATACCCCTCACAGGATCTGCCTCAAAACGTCTTTCGTCGGCTGTAACAGCAATCATGTACCACTCTCGCCATCTTTCGCCGCATGCTTCCACCTTTAGTTTAGTATCTTCATTCCAGAAACGTCCTTTGGTCCGTAGTGAAGTCACCGCAAGAGGTGTGCCGGGGAATGAAGACAACCTGGCGGACATGGTGCATCCTTAGCAAAGAGCTTGGTCATGGCAATGCTCTGCCCCTGAAGGACCAATATCGATAACATGCACCCTCAACAATTGGGTAAATCCGGAAAGCGCCTGTTGAGTGTGGTGGAACACATATGACACCACATTAGACAGCACTGATGGGACTGGGTTATACAGAAAATGAGGAATATCCGCAAGCTACACATCATCACTGAGAAAGAGGATCGCTAGAGCCTTTGGTAGAACGTTTCGGGATAGCTTCCGAATAGCTCTGCGAGGGTACGTTTGATACCTGTACTGTTGATATCCGCTGGCCATACCTCGACCTCGATGTAGGGGCAACCATCGATCCTTTGGTGTTCCTTGTACGACACTAGACCAGTGGAAGGTTGATATTGCCTTCTTGGTCGATTATGCAACGAGGCAATCGGAGGCTATATTACATTATATAGTAGACACAAGGAATGATGTCCAGTGTGGAAGTGGCATCATATAGCTGTTACTGAAGACCGGACTCATAGAAAAGTATCTCCGGCCGTTTCCAAGTCGCTAAGCATATGTTTACTTTGCCTTAAAGCATCCAATGGACAAGCTGAGATTACACAGCTAGGAATTTCTTTCCTATTACAAGATGCCAGCGCCCAACTTTGAATGTTGTTACTTATCTTGGCTGGCTGGGTGCGGTAAGTGAACTTATTCGTCACCACACACGCCCGGAAAAACGCCCATAACTGACATGCCATCCATGTAGTTCCCATCTGGACCAGTTGAGATTCTACACTTTCTCATGATGATGTACTCATGCAACACTACCCTAAGGAGACCTTGACTCCCACTCAAAGGCACCTGTTAGAAGATCTGCGGAAGTACAGCATTGTTTTATTACGGAAGGTTACTTTAAGCCCTTCTTCTTCCCCTTACCTTTTCCTGCCCACGCCACTTGCTTGACTACGGATAAACTCCCATGCTCTTCCGAACTCCGCCGCTATTCTGAATATGTATGGGTATGCATATGCTGATATCCAGCATACTGGCCTTTAGTCCTCCTCCAATAATTCTACCCTACCCGCCTTGCAACTTCCTTATTAGTCGAAGTGGGGACCTTGCGGCCCGTCGCTGCATACTTTAATAATGCCCCTCAGAGCGCATCCGGTGGTGAGGGATCTCTAATCATAGAGACTAATTATAGACTACGCGTACACTGGTAATTCCGTTCTGGTAATTCCTCATCTTCAATCCTTTTTTTCCCCTCCCTTTTTCACCTTGCTCTCCCCCGGCCAAAGGTGTGTGCGTGCAAAGAATCTAATCCAGATTAACTATTGTCCGTTCCTGCATGTCCGCATACTCCCCGTCCAAATTGCCGTTCTCTCCCCCTTCACCCGCCTGACCTCCTCTACCCAAACATGATACCAGGCCGCATGTCCCGACAGTCCGTGCACACCTCCATCAAGACTGGTATTATTACAAAACAAATCGTCGTGCACCCCCAATTACGGAAAACGCTCCCATTCTTCTCCCCACTGTGGTCGACCAGATTAGGCTGTGGCAGGTTGAGGGTGAGTGGACAAGAGCAGACAGTACCTCTTGCTTTGAAATCCACACCCAACTCAGTTAGGCTTCCTCCGCCGACCATATTATAAACCTGGTCCGTCTGGCATCTCATGTATCCAAAACCCCCTTGATGCTCAGATTATGAAGATGCCATTGGTGTAAGGTATAAGGAAATAGGACATCAATCAAGTATCTGATAAAGCGGAGACAATACGAAAAGCCTAAAAACGAGAAATACATGGGAGTAGTCAACCTATCAAGGAGTACTTTGCGTCATCTGGGAAAGGCAGTTGTGCGTGGGGCTGTTGAACAGGATGTTGAAGCGCTGGTGGGGCGGCTGTTCGAGCGGCTGCTGGAGGGGCCGTCGGAGAGTCCGTTGGGAGGGCGGTGGAACGGAGAGGCGGGTCGAGCGGTCGGTGGGACGGTGCTGGGGGGCGGGGGGGGGGAGGGGGGGAGGGGGGGTAGTGGGTACAAGTGGAGGGGGATTGTCTAAAGTTCGACTATTGTCTCTAGTTATGGAGCACAACAAGGGGCCATGGAGCGGTCCAGAACTAAGGTCCCTGATTCGATTCTTACGTTAAGCTGGGGATTAGGGTTGTCCAGCATCTTTCAATAACGTGGACTTTGTCGCTCCAGTTCCATACTGCATGCTTTAAATATCCGAGGGAGCCGCTAATTTCGTTTAACTACACCAATCTGTTATTTTATTAGGCCTTGTGGGGAAGGAGGAGAGCTGTAAGGGAAGTTTGGCCTGCATGTTTGCGTATTTTCCCACTTTTATATTATATAAATGAACAAACCGGTCTTGTATTGATACATTGAATGATATGCGGCTAATATATATGTCAATGTATATTCCAATGGGAAGAGATTGATTAAGTGGTTTACGTTCGTTTGGTTTCGTTTCGTTCGCACTCAATGTATATATGTGCTGGGCCACTCGTGGGCAGCGGCAGCTCAGGAGCGCTCAGCCAATCATGCCTGCGGCGGCCGTTGAGTGATGAGTGAAATTATCTAGGCTCGATAAGATGCTCGATATACTGTTTGATGGGCTATTCATGAACTATTCAATAGGTTGCTCGACATGCTGTTGGATATGCTGTTCGCTCTGTTGAGTAGGTAATTATAGTAGTGTTTACAACTATCACAAATTGAAAGACTGTGCTATATGCATAGAGCACCTTGCTGTTGTTAACTATTAACAGAAAAATTACCGAAAAAAAAAGGTAATAACAAATAACAAACAAGATGTCAAAACTGACATTAAACAAAGCCCACCGCGCACTGCGGCACCGTACTCTTGCCCAGTAGGTAAAGAGGATGTTTGGGTCCGGGCAGGCTGACATAAGTATTTAGTGATATATCCGACAGCTAAATATCTTAGCAGTACAAGCACCTCAACCTTTTTCTTTGTTATGGCACCGCACATCACACTACTGTAACTTCGGCTGCTACATAGGAGGGCCAAGACACAATGAGTTGAGATGAGGGTAATGGATGACACTCAACGACCCAAGCGTCAACTGTCACTACTTCACCTCCTGGTTCACGTTTCTTCTATTACTATTATTCTCCTTAGTCCTCGTACTGTTGTTCTTTATACACACAATAAAATTTTCCCGACTCTTCCATTTTATATGCATGATAGTCAGCAACAGAGAGTTGAGCCTACTCGTTATTCCTGCTGTTTCAGTCCACTTATTCCTCTTTAGGAACTCACCCGCAGCGAATCCATTGCGCCGAGTGAATGTGAAACTGTTCGTCCCCCTTATCACTTACGCCAGCAGTCCTTGGTACTTGCTCACCTTTTGCTAACCGCTTTTCTATTTCTTTCTCCGCCAGTGGGATGTCATCACGCCTTCTAAAGCCTTCCATAAAAAAAGTCCAGCCATGACTCAATAATAAACAATAATAGGGCACAAATTCAAAACATAGAAAAAAAAAAAAAAAAAAAGAATTAGGAGGGGCGAGAGCATTAGTATGAGTTCATTTTTCGTATTGAACCCCAATGTAACCAAAGCCCCCGATACCCAAAACCCATGTGTAGCCCCGGCTGCTTGTCTTTTAAGAGGCACGCCCCCTCTCGAATTGGAATTCAGAGTCCAACTCAGTCAAGCTTCCTCTGCCGACCGTATTATTATAGGCCTGGTCCGGCTGGAGCCACGTCTACCCGTAACCCCATGCACACACCAAGCAATCTCGACGAGATACCACAAATATAAACCTTGAATAGGTATAAGATATGAATCAACAATAAACTGCCAGACACAAAAAAGGAAAACAACAGATATATAAAAACAAAAACTCATGGGATTAGTCGACATATCAGCGAAAAAGTACCTGCTTGAGGAGACATAGAGGGAAAGGCAACGCTGACAATGGCTGTTAGAGGGGCTATTGATAGGGCCATTCAAACGTCTTTCAGAGGGCTTCTGAAAGCTCGCAGGAGGACTGAAGACGTTGCAGGGCAGAAGACGTATAGGCCAAGACGTGCACGAGAGAGGATGATGGCGAAGGTATCCAGGAAGGGTGGCGGAGACAAGCGAGAGGATGACGCCTGTGTAAAGCATCATAGCTAGTAAAACAGCTCTTGATGTCAAATTGTCTGTGGTGAAAGAAGCCAAATACAATCTATCTGCTGATATTTATTCAAGGTCCCCACCTGCCTCCCGGTAACCCAAACAGATCCTTCGTGCAGCTCTTCTACAATTTGTCCTTAGTCAGTGCCCTCTGGTCATCAAACTATAGTCTTCTCCCTCGGATACCCGAGCAGTCGCATTCACTGAAAATCGCCACTGCAAACTAGTGCTCGACCTCACCTCGGCGTTAGCAAAAGTGCGCCTGCGGACATGTTTCGCTCTCCCTTTAAAGCCGTCGACATCGATCAATTGATATTGCTGGAGAAACTTCGCATTGGGCGGGAGCATTAGGGTTGAGTTTCGAGAAGGGGTTGCTAAAATTCTTGTAGAGCAATGAGCAAGGCTGCGATGTAAGGTTCGGTGCGGCCTAACTTGCCGAAAGCGACTGCGGGACTTCGAGGCGGACAAAGCGGGCGAAGGGTTGACTGCTCGAGTTCGGCGTGCTGGTGGAGTGCGAAGTTTTGAATGATAGCCGAGTTCTGGTGGTGGTCGCTGAGGAGTTTGATGCACTGAAATGACAGCTCTCCCTCAGGTCTGGTGTAGCACAAAAGGAATAAAGGTTTCTATCATAGGCGAAAAATATTCTAGCCCAAGTATTCAATCTGCTGACGTGGTAGGAAGCTCTTCATCAATGATTTGAACTTACCCTGAACGCACTTGTCATAGCAACCACCCTAGGCTCCTTCGCAATTAGTTCTGCCTATCTCTTGCCGTCCTCAGCGGTTCAAAGGGCCTGCTACGCTCCACCTTTGAGAAGATCTTCTTGATGTATCCCCATCCACCTATCGCAATTTCAACTGCCTCTTCTGAGCTCGGTGATACAGGAAATACCCCATTGGGAGCATTCGAGAAGTAGTTTTTGAACCAATATGGGTCGTAGACTTCCTTAACAGATTTCACCCACTTTGCAGGAACTGCCATAGTCCATCACACATCCTAGAGCTGTTTTCACAGAAGGCTGTAATCCGGTAATAATTTCAACTCCCTTCTGCACAGGGATGATCATGAAATGAGTGGAGAGAACCCGGCCATCTGCGCCCTATGCTGCTGCCGCTAGTGTTTTAATTTCAATGCACGAAGTATTGATAGCAAGTACCGCATCTTTTGGACAGGTTATCAGCCGGTTTTGAGGATATCTCGAAGTTGAAGCTCAGTATCTCCTACATACGAGATGAGTAATGTTTATAGTTTAAGACTAATTCTATGCCAAAACTGCATCAATAGCAAAATTTGCATTAACGAGCGCCTCAATGTTGTTGTTACCCACTTCCTAATCTCTTTGGCTTGCTCATCGGTGATGCGTTGTTTTGCGACATCGGCTTGCAATAATTTGCCTGAGCTCCATCAAATTAAATTCTATACCATGTAGTCGCTTTTCGAAAACACTCACCAATAAACACAATGGTCTTGTCAACTGAGGTCTGGGAAGAGTCCATCAGGGTAACAGGAACTTTGCCCATCCTTTTGAAATCAATGCCATTCCAGTCCCTGTGGAAGGCCTTATCTTGAGCTGTCACAATGAAATTGCCACTACGCCTGCGTACTATCTGGCCGGTGCCAACAACCCAGCATTTTGACATTGTATACCTGCACAACCGCCAGGGACGAAAAATAGGCTTGCTTACCATAGTAACAGTACAGCAGGCGCGAAACAGCCTCGAGGCTTGCATGGCGGAGCTCTGTTTGCAATTCCGGTTGAGCCATTCAATATAATTGTAAATTAGGAGGTAAATTCACTGGCTCTGTGGGCGGAGTTACCAGTAAGTACTATCTGGGAGGAACTGAGATGGGGGGCGTATGGGCTGGCAAGTAAGCAGCAAAATGTGGTAACGTCACTGACCGGGATCCGGCGCAGTACCGGGATCCGGCGCTCTTCAGGGCTTAAAACAACAGCCTCATGTAAGGCCAAATCTTTATAAAAGATAACCAAATTGTATATACAGCTTGGAGAGGTATAGGAGAGTAACTTCTATATCTTAGTTAGCTAATTGGAAGTTTTAAATAATGCTCTATAGTAGTAGTTGCTCAATTAAGCTTCTGAATCTTATATAGATATAAAATAGTAAGATAGCTATTTAGAATCTTAAGCAAGTATATATATATTCTATAATATATATTTAAGAAATTTAAAATATTTTACAATAATTAAATATATATAAAATAAGTAGTAAGTTAATATTTATATATATAATTTTACTACTAAAAGTAAATTTTAATATTTAGTTTATATATAATTTTAAAAATATAAAATATATTTAGAATACTTTAAAATATAACTTTATATATAGAAAAAAATTTTTTAAGTAGCTTATAAGTATAAGTATTAATAAAAAGTAGAAATTAATAAAAAATATATATTTATATATATTTAATTAAATAATATGTTTTTTAATATATTATATATAAATATTATAATTTAGTATTATTATTAGTTTAAGTTAATTTAAGTTAATTTTTTTTTAGTAAACTTATTTAAAAAGTTAAAAATAAAATTAAAAACTAACTTAAATAAAAAATATTTATATAATAAAATATTAAATTTTTAACTAATATTTATTTTAACTTATTAATGTAAATTTTGAAATATAAAAAAATTTAACTTATATTAAAAAAGTAATAAATTAAATTAATAAATACTTATAACTAATATAAATACTACTATAGTTTTAAAATATAAAATTTTAAAAAATATAATTTAAAAGATTTTAAATATTATTAAGAAACTTTTAAAAAATTTAATACTATTTACTTAAAATATATATAATTATATTTTTTTTATCTATATAATACTAAAATAAAATTATTATATTAACTTATATAAAAGTAAAAAAACTAATATATACTAGTTTAGTTTTAATAAATCTTTAAATACTAATATATCATAGCTTGGTATGCTATGGCAATAGAAGGAAGCTAATTACTAGTATATATGGATATCTAAGGGAGCTAAGATCCTTGACTATATATATAAATATAAGTAAGTTGCTGTTACAGGCATGAGGGGCTAGGCTCCGGTGAGTACTGGAAGGCACTAGATGTTACGGCTACAGAGGTGCATATTCGGTAGGCCAGAGTCACTACGGAGATATATATACTGCGAGCAGGAGTGGCTATGGAGGTGTATATACTGTAGGCTAGAGTGACTATGGAGGCGTATATGTTGTGAGCCAAAATGGCTACAGAGTTGTATATATGGTAGGCTGAAAGGGCAGCTGTTTTGCGTGGAGCACACAGTGGAGCGGAACGATTCATGGGCGTAATGAGGAAATGATAGGTTTTAGAGTAATAGAGAACTTAGAATACTACTTATATCTTGATTTTTCAACTGTGCTATTGCCTGTACTTAAATAGACTGAGCATATCATACATGACTAGGCAAGCAAATAAAGAAATGGCAATTCAACAATACCAATAATCATAACAAAGAAATATGCAATATAGTTCAGATACTAGATAATAACATGTACTAAGGCATGTGCGTATATTAGCTTCATAATCGAGTACCAGGCCTAAAACCTTACAATCAATAGTGACACATACTTCCTTAGCACTACCCTATTCGGAAGACAAAGAACCTTCTGCCAAGCCTAATGGGTAATCAGTCCGATCTAGCAGTACTGGTCTTACTGAGGGTTTAGAGTAAGTATTCCTCTGGTTGGGTAAGTCTCACCTTAGCTATAATATTACCTCCCATTCTAGAGCAATCATCTTAACTGACAATCACTGAAAAGTAACCCAAACCAATCGGTATTGTAAGTAATATATATTAGCTCTCTTGCGAGAGTCAAAAGAGTGGCTAATGCACTTATTGGCATATCTTATACGTAAGGTCTCTTACAGGAATTTACTCATCTGTAGCCAACGGTGAGACTGGTATATCTTAAGCACTCATTCATCGGTTAGTGAGGCTATTAAAAACCTTAACGAAGATAAAAATCCAGTAGGAAAAATTCTTCATAAGGAAAAGGTACTTACATCTCACATTATTCAAGTAGCCCGGCTTTCACTATCGATGTCTTATTTAGACCGTAGGGTGGCTTTCTTAGATATTGGTCGTAGAACTCTCTGACAGATTCTAACGATCTATGTAGTTTCTCAATCAGTTCTCAAGTATCATCATCTTTGTCATAGCCTTACCAATGGATTCGGTACTTTACTACCCTGTTCATGTATTTCGAATCAATGACATAGAAGAACTCGTCATCATTGATCTCCATATCTTAGGGTTCAAGTCACTCTCAGAAAGGCTATTCAGCCACTGGAGAGACATAAATATTATTGTCTGAGAGGTGAATAACTTTAAGGTTGAATCTATATAAAAAGCAAAAAGGCTGTAACCGTGGATCGATATAGTAGTAGTAAGCGAACTCAGCCAGAAGTAGCTAAGTTACCTATCGGTTCTATCAGTCATAGCAGTAAATGTGAAAATACTGTTTGGGAGGCTTTATCGTACATTCAAAGAGTCTATTAGTCTGGGGGTGGTTAGCGGTACTTAGTTGGAGTCTTACATTGAGTTTTGATGTAATTTCTTTCTAGAGGGCTGAGGTGAATTGTGGCCTGAAGACATCATTGAAGGTATTAGCGATGTCTCTAGTTGTCAGAGTATTTTTTGCCAGTTATAGTATTGCATTTGGTGAATCAGTCTATGACAACTGAAACAGTATTAAAGCCCTCAGTAGTTCTCCAACAAAGTCCATAGCTATCTTCTCCCAAAGCTTTGTACTAGTAGGCATTGGTATACATCTAGTTTGCCTTAGATGTCGGCCTTCAGGCAGGCTGCATAATTAGTAACATAATTAGCTACTTAGTCTTTTCAGCTGTCCTAGTAGAAGTTTTGAGAGAGGAGTTCCTGTATTTAGTACACACCCCAGTATGTAGTCAAGTTACTATCGTAGTATTGTCATATAGTAACACTTTCAGTCAATATTTCTCAGGCACTATACAGGGCCATCATTGGTCCTTACACATTTATTGCAATTGACTCTAGGGATATCAACCCACACGTCTTCTCCCTCACCTGCCTCAGTTCATCGTGAGAGGGCATCGGCTTTGCCATTAAGCTTTCCTGGAGCGTAGTTGATGACATAGTCGAATTCGGAAAGTCAGCTCTAGTTGGCTTGCTAGCTATTGAGGCATTGTTTAGTGATAAAGTACTTTAGTGCATAGTAGTCAGTGAAGACAGTAAACTTAATTTTCAATAGCTCTATCCTCCATTTCTTGTATAATCAAAGATTGTCAATAGTTTCTTATTATAGATAGAGTAGTTTTGTTTGGCAGGAGTTAGTATTCAGGAATGGTAATCGCATGGGTGAAGGGTCATAGTTTTGGTACTAGCTCAAGATGCCAGTGAGTGCTTAGTCTGAGCAGTCAGTTTTCACAATCGTAGGCAGGAATCGATCAAACTGTTGCAGTATAGGGGTACTCATGAACTTGTCTTTAAGTTCTGTAAAAGCAGCTTGCTGCTCTACCCTCTAAGTAAAGGGTACATTTCCAGTCAAGGCTTGTAAGCGGTTAAGTTGTAGTAGAATAATTCAAAGTAAATTGGCAGTAGTAGTTGGCAATGAGTTAGCGGTAGTAGTTTGCCAAGCCTAGAAAGGCTTACACCTCTTTCTTCTTTAGTTGTGGCCAGTCATGAATAGTAGAGAGTTTGGCTGGGTCCATCTTAACCTCAAGGCTATTAATAAAATAACCAAGAAACATGGTTTTATGCACATGGCACTCGCACTTGGCCAGCTTGACCGTGAGCCTATGTTTGCTCAACTTTAGCAAGCACTTCTTCTACATATCCTTTGATGGTCTTGTTCGGTTTTGCCTTTATAGATTAAGATGTCACCTAAGAATCAAACAATTCTATCGATGTCGGTAAGAATCTCATCTATCACTTCCTAGAAGAAAGCAGGTATGCTAATGAATCCGAAAAGTATAACTATATACTTCAAATAAGCCTTTAGATATGTTTGACAGCTGTCTTTTATTCATTGCTACCTCGAGTCTTATTGAGGAGTTCCGACATTATAGGCAAAGTGTATTCACTCAGAATAGTGACTTTGTTTAGTGCTCTATAATTAATGTATAGTTGGAGTAATCATCTTTCTTTCAAAAAAAAAATCAGTGAAGTTGCTTTTCGATCTTGACCTTCATATCTTTCCTGTTGGTAAGTGTTCATCAATATGCCTCTAAAGGCCTCATCTTCTTCCCAAGTACACTAGACCATGGGGAGGCTTCGCATTTGAGTTCTCAAAAGGGATTTTATGATCTCAAGTCAAATAATAATATAATATCACCCTCCTCAAGGGTATCGTCGAAAAGAACAGAAAGCAATTCAACATAAGTGCATCAAACATACTATGCTTCAAAACGCTATTAACATAATTAATTGGAAAGCCATTAACTAGGACAAATCAATAATGCATTCACCGATATTCATAACTTCAGCATCAGAATCGGAAACAAATTCCAGGCTTCCCAGAATGCCAATAGGATATATATAATCTAAAGCAGAAGAAACAGATTCAGGAACCTGAATACTAGAGAATGAAAATGAAGTATTCACAAAAAAATCATCACCTTGCTTAATTATTACAGACCTCACTTGTGACTTCAATCTCAACTCCTTACCCAGTCTGCCAAAGAAACAATCAGCGCATAGTCTATAATAGCCCTAACAGTCTTCCTAGTTTTGAATTTTACCTCACAACTGAGGAGGTCGCTATGATGGAGAGTCCTACATGCTGAGCAGGGTCCCCATGTGCTCCAAGTCAGACAGTTTAATGTTCCTCTTGGTCTGTCGACAGCCTGTGAGGTAGCCAGAGTCTGTCTTCTTCTTCTTCTTGGGCTGTAATATTCGTAATTCGAGAGAGTGGATTCGTAACTCCAAGGTATTTTACTTCTCTTTTATCTTCCTTCTTTGGCTTCGGTTGGGTTTTCTACTACTTCTTCTCCTATTTTCTATAGTTCCACCACTTCTTCTCCAGTACGCGGTGACTCTATAGCCACTCTTGCCATACCTGGTACAATAGTTTACATCGGTTGCCTTTCTTCTGAATCATTTCTTTAGGTATATCAATGTTCTTCTTGTTCTTCGGAGGAGGCTGTATTCTTAGTATACATGGAGCTGCTACTGGAGCTGATATTTGTCTTGGTAGTGAAGAGAGCAGAGTATTTATTCCTAGGCTTTCCCAGAGTGTCAGCAATAGAAACTTCTATTGGTTCCAGTAGCTTCGATACTCAGAGTAACCGGCTAGAAGGTTTTAGACATCTTCTGAATGCTGGCAGAAATGAGGATGGGATCGAGGATCTTTGCCACGTCATTATACTTGTCGATTTCAGTTAAGAAATCCTGCATTCTACCTCACTGCTTATGTCCGAATGTTTTGAGTGGCCTTAGTAATAGCTGAGGAGTGCTGCAAACCTGTGAAAGGTCATATGCAATAGAGTAAGAGCTTGTAGCATATGATACTGGAGGGTTCTGACGGAAAAAGGTGAGGGCAGGGCTCTTCAAGCAAGAGGTGAATATATCAATGCATTCATCGACGTCAATAATCCTTGAGCTCCTAATCCAATAATGGATCAGGAAGAGAAAGTTTGTCAAGCTCTTTAGTATTCTCATCAAACTTTTCTAAAGGGGAAATCTTCGCAGGAGGAGGAATTTTCGCAGGAGGAGGAATCTTTGCAGGAGGAGGAATCTTCACAGAAGGAGCAAGAAGGGTCCCATGGCATCAACTGATAGAGGAGGAGGAGAAAGACCCCACAGTAATGTTTAACTCATGAGGAAAACGAGAAGGCATAGAGTCTCATGATCGATGAGAACTACAAGGCAGAGCACAAGGAAGAGGATTACCTGCATCATCAGTACTCGGTAGAGGAGATCCTTCAGGAGAGCTTTCTAGGGGAGTGCTCCAGACCTAAGTTAGACTGAGAAGGCTACGCTGGCTATTGTTGCAGTTACGGTGTAGCCACTGGTTCGAATGATGACTGCTGTAGCATCTGTCCTCGCATACTTGCTAGTAGCTGGGCAACGTGGGTTATCATGTTTTGCAGTTCTTGCTGGCTCTGTGAGAGAGGAGTGGATACATTACCTTGAAACGCTTTTGATAGGAGATCTATATACTCACAGGCTCAGGTGATGTGTATTCGCTTGCTCATTATAGAGGTTGGCAGCATCTTTGGGGAGAGGTCCTCAAGGGTGAGGAGGCAGCGGATGCGCCTTCAGGTACTGACATTGTAGAGGTAGGGTGGTATATAAAGGAGTAATATAATATTATAGGTGTGAGAGGCTAGGCTCCGGTAGGCGCTAGAAGGCACTGGATGTTATGGCTACAGAGGTGTGTATTCAGTAGGCCGGAGTTGCTATGGAGGTGTATATGCTACAAGTGGGAGTAGCTACGGAGGTATATATACTGCGGGCCAGAGTGGCTATGAAGGCGTATATGCTATGGGCCGAAATGGCTATGGAATTGTATATATGGTGGGCTGGAAGGGCAGCCATTTTGTGTAGAGCACACAGTAGAGTAGAGCAATTCACAGGCATAATAAGAAAACAATAGGTTTCAGAGTAATAGAGAACTTAGAACACTGCTTGTATCTTGATTCTTCAACTGTACTATCGCCTGTGCTTAAATAGACTTAGCACATCATACATAACTAGGCAAGCAAATAAAGAAACGGCAATTCAACAATGCCAATAATCATAATAAAGAAACATGCAATATAGTACAGATGCTAGATAATAACATGTACTAGGGCATGTGCGCATATTAGCTTCATAACCAAGTACTAGGCCTAAAGACCTTACAATTAACGGTAACATACACTTCCTTAGCACTATCCTATTCGGAAAACAAAGAACCTTCTGCCAAGCCTAATGGGTGATCAGTCTGGTCTAGCAGTACTGGCCTTACTGAGAGTTCAGAGTAAGTGTTTCTCTGGTCGGGTAAGTCTTACCTTAGCCGTAACAGTTGCTGACTAGCCTATATGGATACTCCTATATATATCGACTACACTACTGGGTAGTACCAGTAGTTCTACCTTTTAGTGTAATAGTTTATAAACAGTCAGTTGCAATCTGTAATATAATATATATATTATATATATAAGTATATAATAATTTTTAAATTATTATAATACTAATTTTAATACTATAAAAATTAATATTATTAAGTAAATATATAAATATATTATAATTATATAATAATTATATAAGTTATATAAAGAATTAGTAAGTATTATTAATTAAGTATTTTTTTAACTTAATAAATAAGAATTTTTATATTTATTATTTTTATTATAAAGTAAATTAAGTATATTTAATAATACTAAAATTATATAAAAAATTTTATACTAGTATAATTAATAGTATTTAAGTTTTACTAAAATTAACCTAATATATATTTATTTTTCTTACTTTTATATAAGTTAATATAGTATTTTAAATTTAAATTTAAGCTTTTTCTTTTATTATTTAATAAAATTTTATTTTTATAGCTATAATTTTTATAAGTAGCTAATAATTAATACTTTTAATAAAATTATATATAATTTTTATTAACTTAAGTAAGTTTTACTAATATATTAATTAAAATAAAAATAACTTAACTATTAGAATATTTTTTTAAACTAAGAATAATACTATTTTAAACTTCTTTTTTTTACTTTTTTTTTAATTTTATAACTTACTAATATAAAAGAAAAGTTATTATTATTTTTATTAATATTATTAATACTAATAAGATTATAAGATTTTATATTAAATAAATAGTTTAATTAATTAGTTTAATAAATTTTTATAAGTAATTTAATAAGTAATTTAATAAAAAAACTTAGTAAATACTTTAATAAAAGATTTAATAATAGATTTAAAAAATTTAATAACTAATTTAATAAGCTATTTAATAAATAATTTAATAAGTAATTTAATAAGTTATAATTAATAAATAAGTAACTAAAAAGTAAAAATTTAAAAGAAATAATAAATATAGTAATATAAACTTTATTTTTTTTTAATATTAGTACTTATATAATATTTTATAAACTATAATAAGAGTTTATTTATTATAAGTTTACTATGACTATAGTATGAGTAGCTAGTAAAGTATATAAAAAGTAAAAAATCTAAGTATATATAAAATATATATATATAATATAAGTAATATTATGGGTTCACCGCAACCATAGTATGGGTATCTAATGGAGTACATGAAAAGTGAAAAATACAAGTACAGACGAAATATGCATATATGATATAAGTAACATGTGACAATCGGTAAGACGCCACAGTTATATAATGAGTATTATATGAGCTATATAGAGGACTAGTAAGTATTACTAGTCAAGTATCTTTTTAACTTGGTAGATGGTAACTTTCTATATTTACTACCTTTGTAACAGTTGACTAGTGATAAACTGGTTACCGGTTTAATACTTAACTTATCTTGCCAATTCCTTGAGTATTAAGTATTAAAGCTATAGAAAGTAAGACCTTACCTAAGCTAAGAGCTAAAGAGTCAGAGCTATGAGCTAAAGCCAGAGCCAAGAGCAATATGAAAGACTATATAAGATGGCAAAATATTGATATTAGGCAATGCTATATAATCCTGGTATGCCAAGTAATAGGTGGTGCTTGCACAATACATCTGAGGCAGCAGTAAGAATAAAGTGATATATTGGATCCTTAGCTAACATTTTGGTCAAAAGGGTCATGTAGCAAAGTATATAAGATAATCCACAATGGCCAAAGTAGAGGCAGACTCATATAGCAACTCGGAGAAGTTGCCCTAAAAGGAAAGGTACTATTATAGGTTCACTGTGACTGTAGTGTAGGCGGCCGGTGGAGCATATGAAAAGCGAAAAATGCAAGCATATATAAAATGTATATATATAACGTAAGTAATATATGACAGCCAGAAAGGCGCTGCAGTTACATAATGAGTACTATATAAGCTACGCAGAGGACTAGCGAGTATCATTAATTAAGTATCTTTTTGACCTAATAGACAGTAACTTTCTACATTTACCACCTTCGTAATAAATAATATATAATAGCTAGAAAGATACTGCAGTTATATAATAAGTACTATATAAGCTATATAGAAAACTAGTAAGTATTACTAGTTAAGTATTTTTTTAACCTAATAGATAGTAACTTTCTGTATTTACTACCTCTATAATATTATTAAATAAAAAAATAAAATTAAAAAATTGTATCTATTTTTATTTTCTCTTAAATTATTATTAACTTATTTTAAATTTTTTTTTTCTAA